>JAFISB010000064.1:0-186633 GCA_022560015.1 Diplodia mutila | reverse complement strand
AAAAAGCTAATAAAGGCCATCCAAACAAAACCCCACAGTCAAAAAAGTTTCAAAAACAAAAATGCAGAAACCCCCCCCCCCCCCCCCCCCCCCCCCCCCAAAAAAAAAAAAAAGAGGTTTAACTAAATGCATGTGTAAAGCGGACCATTACTGTGTATCTCGATTCCCAATTTCCTACAGCAGTCTCCGTCTATATCGAGTTGAGAAGGTAAAATGAAAAACTTTCGCAGTCTGTAGCTCAATGAGAGCGATAGGAAGGGAAAAAAAATTGATGGCGTTCGGTCTGATCTGGAGGGTATACTAGCGCGACCACAACAGGAAGACAATATAAACAGAAAAGGGAAAGGGTAGAAAAAGTGAGAGATGATCAAATCGTCTAACTACTACTTCACAAGAGGGTATTATATAAGAGCCCTCCTTGAGCGCCAATCTGTTCCGATCTTCCCAGAGAGAAAAAAAAAAATCCACCCAAACCTCTCAACAAAAAGCAAGAAAAGTCCCTCCGGTCCAAATCGACACCTTAGCTTGTTCACCACCAACGTTATGTTACTACTCACTATACTATGCTATGCTGTCTGTCATGCTTCGCCCCGTTCATCGTTCATGCTGCGGAATGAGGAAAGGAGAAAGCATGCCCCCAATCGTTTCGTTATTCTCACGATGATGCGCGCTTCGCATGCAGCATGCCCGATTCGGACTCATGTAGAAAGAGAAGAAAAAAAAAAACCGTCGCTATGCAGAAAATTGACGCAGAACTCGGAGAGTCAAACTGCCAAGCAAGAAGATCGTGACTAAGGCTGGAAATAGGCTCAAAAAACGAGGGTAATGGACGGGTAAACCAGAGATCACCGAATACTCCATTAACCATCCAAATCTCAATCGGGAAAAAAAAGTAGAATCGAGAATGGATATACGTAGCCTCGTTTAGTGACGTTTGTACTTCTCGTCTCTCTTCCGTGCGCTCTCCGGATCGAGCGCGTTTGCAGCACCGAACAGCGTTGCACCAGTCGCCTTAGCAACGCCGGTGAAGGGCCGCAGCATCACGACCGGAGCGTGGCGGACGACGGCTTTGGCTGCGCCCGTTGCGCTGCCACTGTCCATGACTTCGCCCGGGATGGCGATGATGGCGTCACGGGCTGAGGCGAAGTCCTGTTGAAGGTGGCGACGTGCGCTGATCAGTCCAGCTCGCACGCCAATGGGCTGGTCCGCATAGTGAGAGAAAGCCTTGGGTGCTTCCGCCGGCGAGGTACCGGGAGACGAGACATCGTGCCAATTGCCGTCATCCTGTTGCGCAGTCGACGATCCGGCAGATGGGGAGACGGGCGAGAGGATGCCCTCGGCAGTCTGCATCATAGCTTGGGTGCCAATAGAAATCTTCGCACCAAGGCGTAGAAGCTCTGTCGTAGTGTTTTTGGCGAATGCAACCGCGCCCATCTGCGCGCTGCGTAGTATACGACCATCCCTACTATACTGTGCCATTGGAACAGTGACAATACTCTTTGCAGCGTTCATGACATTTGCAGCCGGGCGGGCTATAGCGAGGCCTGCCATGATGTGAGGGATCTGGTTGCTCTTGACATCGGGCATCCAGATGTCGTTCAGGGTGTTATGGATTTTGTCGAAGCCTGAAATTCCGTAGACGATGCAACGCCTTAGTGTGATATTCGCGCAGTCCAGGATCAAGAAATTCATAAACTCTGTCGTATGACCGGAGCGGAGGCCCGCATAGTCGACCTTCTTGGGCTTGTAATCAAGCTTCAACTTGACCGTTCGGACTTCGAGACGCTGGATAAAAGGTTGTTCTCCAGGTGCTTCCTTGGAAACAACCCTATCATCCTTGAACTCGAAGAAGCGCGTGATGAAGTCAAGCGCATCTTGGTCGACATGCAGGCGTAGGGGAAGTACTGAGACCTGTATGTGTTGCTTCTTTAATATCAAATAGCCTTATACTCGCTGCATGGAATGGGATAACTTACGCGAATCACGAGCTCTGATGCGGCCAGATTGAGCACAGGCCGCACAGTCAGCATCTCGAGGTGGATCATAGGCGAGCCAAGGGGTCGCTCTCCCGCGCTCATGTCGTAAGTGACGAACTTGTTCCAAGTCGAAGAAGGAACATGATCATTGACCTCCAAGTCACCAACGCGAACGTCAACGGAGTTCTGTGTTTCTCCGGAGCCCGGAGGGAAGACGACGACATCAGCAGAGATGCCCTTCAGTTCAAAAGTGATCTTCGGACGGCGGCCCCTTTCAAGCTTCAGACGCATGCCTCTTGAGCGTGGGCGTGCAGTCGCCCGTGAGGCGGTGGTCGTGGCGTAACTGGTTTCGCTGGCGGTGTCGTCACCGCCTCTCATTGCACGGTTGATCTGCCTCCGATTCTCCTCTGGCGTATTGTTGACAGGGAGCGCAATGTAAACCGAGCCGAAGAGCAGATCTTCTTCGATAGACATCCCGTCGTCTTCCTCGAATCCCCTCTCGCGCCTCTCCTGCGCGCGCTGCTGCACCTCCTCAAGCTTCTGGCCAAGCTTCTCGCGTGTCCTCGGCCAATCGTAACCATCATACAGGTTCCAAATGAAATGAACGTCCTTCACCCGCAGAGTCAGCGGACTCTTGACAACTGGAACCTCGCTGGACTCGATATACTCGTTCTTGCGAGAGTTCCAAGCTTGTGCAGCTGGACGTTCTGGCGATGACTGTCCGAAGAAGTCCTCATCCCATTGGAGCTCCTCCGTAGGCTCTCCAGGATCAGTCTTCCGCTGAGACTGAATCATGGATTCCTCAATGGACTCTTCAGTCATCTCGTCAAGCAGTGGCAAGTGGCTAGGGTCGTAGAGGCTGCCTGCAAAATGGAGATCTTGGTCGTCATCGTCGACCACAATCTCTTGATCTTGATGGAGATGCTCTCCTGCAGGAGCCTTGAAATTGTCTCCAACGAGGGAAGCCATCATGTCCATGACCGGCTCAACCCTTGTCCTGTACTGGATTTCCTTGGAAGGTGGTTGCGGTGGAGCTAGCCCGCCTAAGACCGAGATAAGGGTCTGGGTCGAATCGGCACAACTGCCCATGACGAAAAGGTCATTCTTGAACTCCACATCGACCGCCCGAGGTCCATCTCCAGCCGACTCGATAATCTTGACAATGGCTCTGGCTTTAGACGTGGTCCCAACGGAGACAAAGCCCCAACGGCAGAGACTGTGTACTTGAGGAGTCCCAAGTTCTGCATGTGAAGGCCTGGCATCCTGTGCTTCGTCTATTTGCAGACGGTCCACGTCATCGATTACCAGTAACGACGCTTTCCTCACATCGAGACAGGCTGTCATGGCCTCGTCCTGAACGAGAGATCCAGTGAACCGGGTGTCCGAGAGGACAAGTAGGGCCTTTGCACGGCTCTTGTGAGGATTTAGACCGATCGCGCAGTCACGTAAGAGTAAATCAAGATTCATGGGCCGAGATGGTGGTCCGGTTCTCTCACTGGCAGTGGACAACTGTCTTGTAATCCCAGGTGATGGTGCCCGCTTGATCGTCGCAACAGAGGAGGCCATGCCGAGGGCTACGTCATCCGCAGTGCAATCTTCCGAAAGGTCCAGTAGATCCATGATGGTCGTGACCCGATAGTCAAGGACAAGGTTGAACAGCTTGACTTTCAGGGTGGGTTCCATGTCGTCTCCAAGCCACCGTGCCATGATCATTGGGACAGTAGCTTCTCGGCCATCGAGTTCAGTAACCTCGGTCACGACCAACTCGGAGCTGTTACGTTCAACCTCGATTTTGCCAACTGAGAGTGCAAGTAAAGCGGGTAAGCCAACATGGGCGACGCGCACTTGACTACAGCACAGAGAAAATTGCCCGACCCGGTCATCTACCACCACATCAATCTTGCAGTCGGCCAACTCAATCATGGAAAGAATCCCGGGACGCTCGTCGTCTGGCAGAAGCTTGGCGACGCTGGACAGCTTGGCCACATCTTGTCCAAGGGCCTCAAGCTGCTTCAATCCGTCCAAGTCGGAGATAGCGAGACGTACAGAGTTCTGAACTCTCACCTTGACCAGCGATCCTTTCCGCCTCTGAGAAAGCAGTGTATCGATAAGGATATCGTCATCAGCCTCGTATTTGAAGTCCGTTGGAGTAATCAACGAAAGCAGGTCAGACAAATCAGCCTCTGCCGGAATGAAAGCGTAGTCCAGGCGGACGCCGTCGAGTTCAAAGTCCATTGGAGGCTTGCTCGACCATACTGCCGAAGTGGCCGGATGAGGGCCTGTGACCTTTGTGTGCTTGATGCTGAGTCGGACGCCGCCTTTGCGTACAGACGTGCGGACCGTGCTCGTTTCCAGCAGCAAACCGCAGGTCTCCCCTTGAAGCGCGAAGTTGAGCCCCGCGAAGCGTGCGTCAATCTTCGGGAATGGTGCTTCAGCTTCAGGATCAGGGATGGCTTTGGGCGCGGATTGGGCTTTAAGTGTAGGTGGAGGTAAAATGCATGTCGACTTGATGTGGTTGCCAATCTTCAGAACCCCGCTGAAGCCGCCATAGGAAGCAAACGTGTCATCCAACTTCTGAATATCCAATGAAACATTGATTGGCAGGGTCGATACTTCGATGCGCTGGTCTCCGCTTTCGTGTCTGTAGGCAATGGAAACGTCGGTCTCGATAGGTTTGGTGATGTCCATGGTCGTCTCGTCTAAGCCTGTGCCTGACCGAAAACTGAGAATATCGCGATCATTGAATCCGAGCGAGAAGGTCCCTATTTTCAAATTTGCTCGCGGCGAACCCTGTTTGGTTTCACACGTAGCGCTGAGATCCCGGGCTTGCAACTGCAGGAAGATTTCATTCAAGTCCCACTCAGCATGGCGCAGGGCGCCCACAGGTTTGTTGCTGGCCACGCTTTGGCTTGAGACCTCTTTGAGCAGAGCAATCCGCAGGCTGTCCATGCTGAACTTGAGTGCAAACCCGCCGGGCTTCGACTCGGCCCCACCCCCTGATTTTTTAGCCTCCTTGAAGGACTCTTTGGGAGCATCTACCGCAGATGAGTCTCCGAACAGTTGCTGAATCAACTTCACGAGACGCATGGCCAGGTGTACTGTCTCTACGTCTACTTGAAGCCGTACATTGCCGATGGAAACCTCGATCCCGTGGCTCGACCGTTCCCCTTCGTTCCTCCTCGGTGCCTCCGCACTGGGCATTGCCGATCGATGTTGAGCGGGTAATTTACGTGACTCTCGCATGATGCTAGCCGAAGGTCTGGATCTTGCAGTGGATGCTGCGTACTGTGAGAAAGAACCAGGCACATCGTGAAAGACAGAATCGTCCGCGAAGGCAACTTTCGAGCGACTTGGTTGGTCGGGGTATGCAAGAGGGTCCAAATGGTCAAGTTCCCGAGGAGTTTGATGACCGGGTATCCACGTGGAAATTGTATCAATGTCCAAGAGAGGAATGAAAGCCTTCGTGGGCGGATCGTCCTTACCTTCGTTGGGTGTAGCCGGCTCGGTGCAAAGGCGGCTGCCAGGTCTAGGGGTCTCACAACCATCATCCTTTTCGACGATCGGGTCAAGAGAGGCAGGGGCGGCCGAGGTTGCCGGTTGGTACATGCGATCTGAATCGTTGCTAGACATGCTTGAAGTATCCCACGCGCCGGGCATGTGGAAGGATCTACTCGACTGTGAAGGGCCCTCATCGATTGCGCTCATGTACATGCTCTCAGCCTCTTCATGACTGAACAACTTTGACTCCGCAAGATCACCTTGCGTGGAAGATGCTGGTGAAGGAGAAGTGCTTGTGGAGCGATCGGATGTGTTCATGTTCTCCGGGCTTGGAGGACTGTGAGCCACGACATTATCATCGCGATGTCCCACATGGGGATCCGAACGCGCATGCTCGGGCATAGGTTGAGACTTGGAGATGTAGCCTCCGTCGCTGTCGACTTGGGTTTGTCCATGATGATCTGGAAGCCGACCAGGCAGTGAATTACTCCCAGAGAAGGCAGCACGTGCTTGATCTGCTTCTGCACCTGAGCGTTCCAAGCCAACCAAGCTCTCGTGGCTCTGAACCGGGCTCTCTTCTCCTTCGATCTTTGTCTCAAAGACGCCATTGTCCATGCCGAATTGGAGTATCGACTCATCACCGTACAAGCTCTGCTGGCCGAAATCACCAGATGTTGCAGATGAAGTCATGTTTGGACCGGTGGGTGCATGGTCCTCGTCTTCAGCATCAGCGAACCTATCAGCATCTGTCGTCATGATCGATGCAGTCATATCTGGAAGTTGTTGGCTTGACTGCGGGGAAGGTAACGTTCCAGATGTGGCTAATGGCGAGTGGCTTTGCGGGACCGGGGAAATTGTGGCAACCAGACTTGCAGCAACCGGACTCGTGGGGATCGGACTCGTGGGGTCCGGACTTGCCGCTGGAGGAGAAGAATGGCTGATTGAATCAGACCGAGCAGTCCTACTTGCGGCTGGAGACGCAGCAAGCGACGACGCAATCCTGCTTCTTGCCATGCTTTGTTCGTCCAGGAGAACCCCTGCAGATAATGCTTTCAGAGTGATCTTGCGTTTCCCTGGTCTTATCTGCGACTGCTGCTCAGGCGAAAGTGGTGCCTCCGGTCCACCCGCAGTCAGCCCCTCGATCTCGACGCCACCGATGTGGATAACGAGGTCTGCCTGAACGGGTTCGTCATCTTCCCAGCCCTCTGGAGGGATTTCCGTCTCCACATGGAGTTCGATATCTCCAATAGAGAGCTGCACGGTATCCTCCATGAGGTGAAGGTAGTTGGTCAAATAGTCTGGCACAGTCAAGCCGACACCCATTCCCAGCTCCGACTCTTCGCCGTCATCGCTGAACACGCTCGATCCAGCGAAAGGGTCCTGCTGTAAATACTGCGACTGGGAGTGAATGGCAGCTTCGAGCTGTCTCCTTTCCTCGTCCGATTCCTCTTGCATGAACGACTTTGCCAGGTCCTCGGCGGTGGGTATGGCGTCTGAGCCGATGCTCTTAGCGGATGCGTGCCTCGTATGTCTTGCATCCTCATCACAGACCTGCAATATTTTCCCCTTGACGACGATCCCGGAAGTATCTATGGAGACGCCTTGAAGGTTCGCCGGAACGGTGATGCGGAGGTCGTTGACGTATGCCTCGCCAACTTGGAAGCTGGGCGGAAGCGGCAGGAAGGAAGTTAGTTTCTGCCCGAAACTTCAAATTAGCATGATGTCAGTGCATGACCCGGCGGAAGACTTCACGTACGGCAGCCTTGAGCGGGACCTTGGGCAAGGTAATCACGCTGGTCCTGCCCCAGCTGAAGTTGAACTTGTCCAGGTCGATGGCGGTGTCGTCGATGACGTCGACTTTGGAGAGAGCAAAGCGCAGAAGGCGCTGCTTGACCGAGGGCGGTAATAGGAAAGCCATGGCGACCGAGAGGCGGTGATGCAAGCGCCACGCCCCGCTTTGGCGAAGGCTGGGGGGTGCTCCAGGCGGAGGACGGGGCGAGGTGGGCGTGCGGGCGGCGTGGGAGGTCTAGCTGTGGCCATACGGCGGATGCGAGGTGATGTCGGCGGGCGACATTAAGCGGACATGCCTGGGGCGCAGGGGAATGTCGAGAGGTGCGGGCAAGGACCGGGCTAAAGTGCGAGAGGCCAGGGCGCAGCGGGTGGCGGGCGGGCGAGGAGCTGGTGCTGGTGACGAGCAGGTACTGGTCTTGGGGTGTCCAGCGCAGCGCAGCGCAGTGTGCAGGTGAGCCAGCAACGAGGCCCGAAGCAGATGCAGATGCAGCACCAGACTCGAGCGTGTCACGGGCACGCGTGCTCCAGTGTCTGTGTCTCGGCCGGCGATAAGCGCGATAAAGACGCCTGATGACGCTGCGACTGCGGGCTCACGGGCTCTAGGCCTGCACCCGCGCCCGCGCCCTAGCGCCGCTCCAGCACGCGCCTCCCCGCGGTCGCGAGCGCGCCCCCATGCCCCTTTTCCGCTCCCTCAACTGCTCAAATCCCTTGACCGCCCGGCATTTCGACTATCGACTCCACATCACCGAAGCCTGCAGCCACTGAGCGCCAGGCTCCAGGTCCACCCGCAGCGAGCTCCCGCGGCCGAGTCAGTAACTAGCCAGCCATGGATCGCCCATCCGTGCAGGACGACGACGCTGCCTGGCTGCACCAGCTAGGCGTGCCGCGCCTGGAAGACCAGTTCATCCAGAAGTACCTCGACGGCCGCGACAAGCTCGTCCAAGAGGAAAAGAAACAGCGAAGCGGTTGGTGATCATTGCCAAACTCGATGAGTAGAAGAGGGTCTGACAAGCGTGGTCAGACCGCTTCTTCCGCGACAGTCTGTCGCCCACGGCCTTCGAGGCTTGCTCCATTGTCGATCAGATTCGCTTCGAAGAGCAGCAGACCCTATGGACCAAGGACTACGAGAACACCCTGCTCGACGACGGCGATGTCTTCCCCGGCATGATGTTCTCGCTCGCCAAGGAACGCATGGAGAGGAGCAGGCTGTGGCAGATTGTGCGCCGCATGCCCAAGGGCGCTCTGCTGCACTGCCATCTGGAGGCCATGGTCGAGCTGGACTGGATGCTGGATCTGGCCTTCGCGCTAGATGGCATACATGTTTGGTCCGACAAGGGCCTCTCCGATGAAGCCGGCCGTGCCAAGGCGCCCTTCTTCTTCACCTACACCAAGCTTTCCAAGGCCGGAAGCGCGTCCATATGGTCAGACTCGTACGAATCGAAGACGCCCATCCCGTTAGAAGTTGCTGCCGACTCTTTCCCCAACGGCGGCCGCAACGGTTTCAGGGAATGGGTCAAGTTGCGGACGATGATCACCTCCGACGAATGCTTGAAGCATCACTACGGCGTCAACGATGTATGGCGTAAATTCGCCTCGTGCTTCCCCATCCTCGCGAGTCTCATCTTCTACGAGCCTTTTTTCCGCCGCTACATGCGGAAGATGTTCGAAAACCTCTACGCCGACGGTGTGCAATGGGTAGACGTGCGAGCCGTGTTCGTCAACCCCTGGCGACCAGAGGGGTCCGAGGAGGTTGCCCCCAACCACGATGGATTTTTCGAGGCGTTTGGTGAGGAGGTGGAGAAGTTCAAGGCTTCGGAGGAGGGCAAAGGCTTCTGGGGTGCTCGTTTCATTTGGACTACTCCCAGAGTTCTTGACAAACGCCGGATTATTGAGAGTAAGTGGCTCGAGCCAAATTCCACAGCGTCTATAGACCCCTAACGATGGTCCCAGGCATGAAATGCTGTGTTGAGAGCAAGGTCAAATTCCCCGAGCTGATCGGAGGCTACGATTTGGTGGGCCAAGAAGACACTGGACGACCGCTGCAAGACCTCCTCCCCGAGTTGTTCTGGTTCAAGAAACGCTGCATGGAATCCGGCGTCGACGTGCCATTCTTCTTCCACGCTGGCGAGACCCTGGGAGACGGCGATACCACTGACGAAAACCTCTTCGATGCGGTCCTCCTCGGTACAAGACGCATCGGTCACGGGTTCTCGCTTTTTAAGCACCCACTTCTCATCGACATGATCAAGCAAAAGAAGATCCTCATCGAGAGTTGTCCTGTGTCGAACGAAGTTCTCCGTTTGACCGGTTCCATCATGTCACACCCGCTCCCAGCTCTTCTTGCGCGTGGCGTAAATGTTTCCCTTTGCAACGATGACCCATCGATCTTGGGTCAAGGAACCAGCGGGATGACGCACGACTTCTGGCAAGCGCTTCAGGGCTGGGAGAACCTCGGACTTGCTGGCCTTGGATCATTGGCTGAGAATAGCGTGAGGTGGGCCAACTTCGAGGATTGCTCTCAGAAGGAGTGGCTAGAGGATATCAAAGTCGGTGCTCTTGGAAGTGGCATCCGAGCACAGAGGCTGAAAGAGTGGATTGCATCATGGGAAAAGTTCTGTCAGTGGATTGTGAAGGAGTTCGGTGTTGACGAGGACCTCAGCCCTGAGGAGTGAACGATGCTATATGCAACATTTAGACATGCCATCCAACGTTGGGAATGATAAGGCAGGCGGCGCGAAGGCTGATAGAAAGTTGGGTTGATGGGTTTGGGGAACAGGTCAGTTGGTGCCAGGGGTTTTCATTTTGTCATTTGGTGTGCTCTTTTAAGACGTTTCTATCCTTGCGGAACCTTGGTTTCTCACTCAGGCGGGCTCCTCCCTTTGCACGGTCGATGTTTTAATATAATTGTATCATTACACATCCTGTATCATCTAATCACGGCCTCTCCACGTCTTGGGTGTTTCATAGATCACGGCCGCAGTCGCACAAGGTCTTCGGTGTCAGTAGAGGGAGACATCCCACTACCTCGGTGCACGTATATATCCAAATCACAACTCAAACATGTACAAGAAATCGACTGCTGAAGAGGCTGCTCAAGCCTAACCACTGCTGCTGGAAACAGGGGTGAAGCTGCTCTGCGCGACGCTGATCTTATCCACGGTCCAGGTGATGCCGCCGTCGGAAGAAGTCAGCTCAGTGGCCGTTGCCTCGTTCAACGCAAGAGTGCCCTTGAAAGCCGTGTCGGCCTCCGCCAGCTTGATTGTAGTGTTTTGGTACGCTATAGGGCCATCAGCAAGAGTGCTCGGCAACGATGCACAGGTGGCAGGAATTACTGTGAGCATTCACGATCCCGCTGCACGCATCTTGGCACTCCACGGCCGTGCCCCAGCCCTGAGCCTTGCCGGAAGCAGTGGAGAGCGTCGAGACGACCTCTCCCTCGATGCTGACGGTCTGCGTGGTATTACCCGACGCCTCGTCGTACTTGTCTAAGGAGGAAATGAGCCCACAAAGCACGTCCACAAATGAAAGAGAGCCGCTTACAGTTGATCGTAACTCCCTGGTTGGCAGACATCGGCTTCGCGTCACCACTGAGCTGCGTGTCGCCGGTGTAGGTGCTCGCAAAAACGCACCATTGGCCACTCGTACCGCCGCATTGCCTGAACGGAGGGGCACACCACGTTTAGAAATTATCAAGAACGATATACGGCAAGGGGGTTACTCACGCTTTAGTCTCGGTACTCGAGCTCACGATGCTCTGCACCAGCTGTCCGTTGCTTGTGCCCATGCCCGGCCAAAGCACCATGCGGTCCTGCTGCGGATCGGGCGTCTTGCCGGGATACAGCGTCGTCTCGGCCTCGGCGATGTAGGACGTCGTCGCACCGAGGGAGTAATAGGGGCCAAATCGCACGCTGTACTGAGCGGCGGCGTTGCCGGCAAGGGCCAGGAGGATCGTCTTCTTTGAGAGGCTAGGCATGGCTGTAGTATAGACCAAAGCTCAATGGAATCAATAGAAGACAAAAAGCACAAGACAAGCTTTCGGGGTAATCTTGATTGACAGTATTCAGAAGGATGCCGAGAGTATATAATGAACTGGGTCCGCAAATGCGGCGCGAGCCGCCACAACCATTACTGAAAAGTTTGAAACGTTTCGTCACTCGTCAAACGATGAGTCCACTCACGAATGTTCCTATGTCTCATGTATACGTGAGGGGCAGAAATGGGCCGGGACAGACAATAAGGATACTGAGTTTACGAGGCGGTGTTTCATCGCATTTGATCTTTGACAGGGTCGCCTGTACGAGCCGTGTCCTGGGATAATTAAACGCAAAAGTAGCAATGCGCGGGTGCACCATCTTAAAAAGAAAACAAGAAAAGAAGGTGCCACATGAGAAGAGAACGTTGTAGACTGATGTGTATTCCCTGTCTAATAGTTGTCGGGTGGTCTTTCCGACGGCAAGACTGCCCGACGGTTGCTCGGCTCTCTGGGTTCTCCGCCCATGTGCTCAGCACAACTAACACGGACCGGGAGGCCCGCTTGAGATTCACACCTCCCCTATCATGCCGACATGGCTAGTCGATTCTAATGAGCTGGTTGCATTGGCTCAAAAAGTGAGCCATGAGCGCAAGAGCAGGGAGCGGTGAAAGGCGATATCATTCGGATACTCTCAGACCGGAAAATCTCGGGTCTTGCTCTCAGGTGATAGTTCATATGCCGGTACCAGGAAATGCGCCAGCTTTGCTGAGAACTACCTTGCCGTACTCGCGAGATATGTAGCCCTTCATTAAGTTCTATGTAAGGTTAGTCAACGCGAAACGTGATACACCCTCCACGTCGGATGAACTTACCTTATAGATCATATTTGCGAGTAGGCACTCTATTTCGTCATTGTCGACGGCCTCTCCATCACGCCTAGCCATGCTCAAATTGAGAGCAGCGCCGAACTCGGCAATCGGAATCCTTGTTCGCCGAATCTTGTCTTTCTCAGTCTGGCCTTCCTTCAGCGGCTCAAAGCCTCCAACGAGGAAGACCTTGCGGAGTAGATTTCGCAGAACGATGTCACGGCCGCGCTCCAGAGTCAGATATATGCGCCTCTTGACAAATTCATCTTCACCGGCAACAAGAGCAGCGTCAAAGCCCGCCAGATCGCCCTTCTTGATGCAAGTTGCAAGGGGTGTGAAAAGCTGCTGCAGGCGGGGATACGGCTCCAGCAACCGCTGTGTTGGAAGTGTATGGGTAGTGAGGAGATGGCAAGGGATCAAGTAGGTCAGGATCAGTTGGCGGTTCTTTCTGGCGTCCCTGTGACAGAGTCGCCAAGCTTCGGTGAGGTGCTCCTCAGCTTGCTTGTAATCCTCGTCGAGAAAGCTCAAAACACCACTGTAGTATTTGAACGTCACCTGGTGAGACTTTGGGAAGGCGCTGAACGGCGGCATATCACCTCTGGCGGCGTGCAGAGAACGCAGGATGTTCTTCGAAAGGCTAACAGCATTCAGCTTAAAGTAAGTCTTGAAGAGGATGTTGGCGATGTAGTAGAGCGCCCATTTGCGGGAATCCTCCAAGGGCTCCCTAAATTCTGTCTTAGTATTGAGAAAACTGCGTGTCATGGTACTGCTACGTACCGATCGCTGATGCATAAGCCGAACATGCGATTGATATTTCTGGCAGCGTCCTCCAGCTTGTCGTTCTTGCCCATAGTATCTGTGATGTCATCTGAAAATCCAGCATTGAAACTCCTGCCCTTTGCTTGAGCGAGGCTCTCATCAGCTTTGATGGCGAAGATGCGGAGGAACTTGGCGGCAACATAGAGACAAGGAATGGTCCAAGCGGGGAAGTGGCCGGCCGAGAAGCCCTTGATGAGGGCATTGACAACCTCCTTCCATGTATCGTACGCCTTGGGCCAGTCGGCATCTCTCTGGCCCTGGTACGACGTCTCCTCAGCGCTCAGTATATCACCCAGTGCCTTCCAGTATGCGATGTAGACCTCAGTCCAAGCAACGACCTCGGCCTTTGACAGACCAATGTTATTGTTTGAGGTTAGGCGATGTCGGAAGTCGGACTGGACACTTGGGTAGGTCGTACTGCGGTGAAAAGCGTACAGGAAGCCTGCAGCGTTGGGCGGCGGAACGGGAGTGATGGTTGTAGCGACGCCATAGCCGTTGCCGGCAGCGAACGCGCGCTTGAATTCGCCAAAAACGGCGTCCATGGTGGGGTTGGTGGGTGGCGATGATCACTGCAAGTCGCGGATAGGGATGCAATGGCGATTTATGGTGCGCACGCCCGGAGCAAGAGCGTCATCGCATTCGGGCAGCGTGTCGCGTTGGTGGGGCAGGCGCCAGGGCGGGCGGCAGGCGGCGGGCGGCGGTCGTGGTGTAGGGCAGGCACATGCGGCTCGGAACTAGCGCCAAAGCTAAGCGAGAATCGCACACCCGACGAGACGTCCGCGAGCAAAAGTCATTTTCCTGCCTAAGACGACGACGACAACGGACGACATCCACACCGCCGCTGCCAAAAAACATCAAGGTCAGTCAACCCCCATCACTCGTTCCGTCGAATCGCCCGTGCTAACGCTGCGAAGATGGGTAAGCCGCTTTTCTCCTTCACCTCGATCCTTACACACCGACCGGCACAACCATATCGACGTCTGCAATGGCAGCTTTGTGGAGGCGGGCCGGGACGATTGGAGCATGCGGGTGCACCAGCGCGAAGCCAGGGGCCGAGTGCCATGCTCTACGATGGAGGAGACCCATGAAATGCTGGCGGACCGCTCGAAATGCGCCCGGATGGAATATTTCACACAAAACCGCACCCGACCGCGACCGCTACCCTTCGACCGCCCACCACCACGCAAAGCACAATCAACGATGCAAGAGACTGACTAAATTCTGCAGGTCGTCTTCAGGAGTACCAGGTCATTGGCCGTCACCTCCCCAGTGAGGCCAACCCGACCCCCAAGCTTTACCGGATGCGCATCTTTGCTCCCAACGATGTCGTCGCGAAGTCCCGCTTCTGGTACTTCCTGAGCAAGCTCCGCAAGATCAAGAAGACCAACGGCGAGATCGTTTCGCTGAACCAGGTCCGTACACCTGCATCGTCCCTCGAAATTTCTGCGGAAACTAACGCACCTCAAAGATCTCCGAGAAGCGTCCCCAGAAGGTCAAGAACTTCGGCATCTGGATCCGCTACGACTCCAGGTCCGGCACTCACAACATGTACAAGGAGTACCGTGAGATGTCCCGCACCGACGCCGTCGAGGCTCTCTACCAGGATATGGCCGCCCGCCACCGCTCCCGCTTCAGGTCCATCCACGTAAGGAGTCCCGCGCGCACGATGCGAAAGTGCGCAGTACTGATAGCCGTGTGCAGATCCTCAAGGTCGTCGAGATCGAGAAGGCCGAGTCCATCCGCCGCCCCTACATCAAGCAGGTCCTCTCCAAGGACCTCAAGTTCCCTCTGCCTCACCGCGTCAACAAGACGACCTCGAAGAAGATCTTCACCGCGACCAGGCCGTCGACTTTCTTCTAAGCGTTTTCCGGGTTGCGTGGGAGGAGTGCATGGGGGTCATACTTCAGGGTTATCGGCATTATGGGCACTCTGTTGTAGCTACGATACCATGGCGGTAGCTCAAAAAATGAATGAAAAGCCCAACGAATCTCGATCACACAACGTTCTCAGAATCAGTGGGGGAGGTGACTTTGAAAGAGGTCCCATGAGTGTTTTTGACTAATCTACAGCTTTGATTTGGCATCCAGTCCGACCTTAGTCTTACCCGCCGTGTCGACAGGGTTCCACCACGGATAAACGGCAGGAGCATCGTTCTCCATGGTACCGCTGAATTTCGGAGGCCTCTTCTCCAAGAACGACTGGACTCCCTCCTTGTTATCTCTGCAACCCGTATTAGCTCGCCAATCAATCTGCAGGAAGCCGACGAGACTAACTGGCTGCTGAAAAGCTCGTACAGAACCCTCGAGTCGAGCAGGTGCTGCCCCTCAGCGCTCCCGGAATCCCTCCACATCAACTCCTTCATCAGATTCGTGCTCACCACGCTCGTGTTCGCAACGACCTCATCCGCGATGCCCAGCGCGCGCGGCAGCACGTCGTCCGGACCATCACACAACTCGGTGAAAAGCGGCTCGAGCAGCTTGTCTCCGGCGCGGTACACGGTGCCCGTCGTGGTCAGGTGCAGGGCGCGGGAGTGGCCGATCAGGCGCGGCAGGAAGAAGGACGAGCAGGCCTCCATGACGATGCCGCGGCGCGCGAAGACGAAGCCGACTTTGGCTTGGCGGTGGGCGACGCGGATGGCCATGGGCAGTGTCATGGTGATGCCGACGCCGACGGCGGCGCCTTGCAGCGCGCCGATGACGGGCTTGCGGCAGCGGTGGATGGCGAGGACGACGCGGCCGCCGCTTTTTGTCGTTTGCACGTGTCAGCCGAGTGTTCTTTTCTGTCTCCTTGTCGTCTATCTTTCGCATGGAGGGTTGTTCAAGCTGGTATGTAAATTGCAATTGAACATGTCAATGAAGAAGTTGCAAGGCAAGGGAAAACGAAAAATGGAAAAGATACCCATCACGATGATCGTTAACCTTCTCCTGACCGCCCACAAAGCCGACGTCGAGGTCGGCGCCGGCGCAGAAGACGGGCCCGTGGCCGGTCACGACGACGCAGCGCACGCGGTCGTCGGCATCGAGCAGACCGAAGGCGCGCTCCAGCTCCTCCATCATGGTCTTGGTGAAGGCGTTGTGCCGCCCCGGGCGGTGCAGCGTCACCACCACCACCGGCGTCGGCGTCGGCGACGAGGCCGGGTGGTGCGACAACTTGATGTCCTGGAAGGGCAAGGCGGCGTAGGATTGCGGGAGGGATGATGTGGACATCTTGCAGGTGGTGTGTTGTTGCAATGATTGGGGTACTTTCGGAGTTCACGGAAGAGTTCAAAACTAGGTGTGAAGTCGTTGGGTAAGAATGGATGAAGTGCGTTTTGTTGAAAACGACTCTTGTTAGATCATTGAAATCCCATGACACTGTTTGGGTTGGAAGGATGGGGTAGCCGGAAGTTGCGGAGAAGGAAGCTTGAATCTGGGGTAAGCCGAGGTCTGCCGCCGATCGCGTTACCTTTTTGGGTAAGGTTGGCTTTAAGGTTGCACAGCGGGTGATGGAAGATTTTGGGAATGCATCAATACATAAACTGGCCAGTGAGCTCCTTCCCTTGCCCGAACGGGCACCACCATGGTCTTCGTTGCAGAGTGGCAAATACGTTCGAAATTATTCAAAGCGAAAGAACAGGCTCACTTCACTTGATCTAGACAAACAAAAGGCATTCAAACAGAGACCAATAATAAAAACCTTGCCAGCTCCTTATGGACAGGGTTAGTCTTGGGGTTTTTCCTACATGAAGCCGCTCCCCCACAAACGGGGTCGGGGACGGGCTGCGTAGTTTTTTTGCTTTTTTCTTTCTTCTCTCTCTTCTTACGGGTTTACTAATTTCGAACGACTGGATAAGTGCACCACGTGTGTTTCGAACTAAGCGCGACGTGTATGGATGGTTGAAGATCCGGAGGTGGATGTGGATTTAACGACCATGCACCTGCGTCTGGACGTGACCTTGAACCACCCACAGAGCCGGCCTTGTCCGTTTTGAAAAGTGAGAGCAGCGCAATAGCATATGCAGCAACTACTGCTTACTGTGGCTGCATTTGTCCTACCCACCAACGCGCCGAACGGGAAAAAAAAGCCGTTAGATCTGCGGGGAACAGTCAGGTGCAACTTCACTTCTCAGCACAACACAGCCAATAGAGAATGTACAAATGCAGTTCTTCTATGTAGCGAGAGTTTATGTACAATAAATGCAATGTCGTGAGTAGCCAATCCACCATCAAATTTCCGCCCTTCGCCAAGATGCCGCCTGACCACCCTGCCCTCTTCACCACACGTCCACGCTTCGGGCAGGGGATCGAATATACTATGTTCCGGAACTTAGAGACGCACATAATCGACAGGCCAAAAAAAATAGGGTCGGCCGTTGAAAGGAGGGCCGGTGAGACAGGTTTTTAGGCCGAACTGCCGCCAATGTAGACCGTCAACACCTGCGGCGCACCATCGAACACACTCCCCGATTGATCTACGCCACTATCGGGAGCCACATCGTCATACGGGAAACTGGCCTTTGTTAGCGATAGCGCAAGATGGTGCAGAAGACAAAGAGACGTACCTATATCCGCGTTTATCCGAGTTTGCTTCATGTACAATCCTCGAATAATGGTTCGTTATCGAATCCTTGTAGTACTCGTCGACACTGGTGGCCGGGGTGGTGGTATCAACCAACAAAGTGCTGCGGTTGAACGCAGCCGCCAGACGTGGAATGATGGCATTGCGGAGCTGACTTCCAGAGGCATTGGCAAAGGGCCCGGTGCTGCAGGAGAATATGTCGGCGCTTGAGGGCTGGCTGAAGGTCTCGGTATCAAAGACAAACTGGTTGTCCTTGATTTTGCCAGAGACGGTACCATACGACGCCTGCGTGTTGACTTTGAGAGATTCCGAGGCGTACTTGGACCAGACGCGGTTGACGTAGTCCTGGAAGTAGGTGCCGAAGTCGTTGCCCGTGACTGCACCGTTGTTCGGGGAGAGTGCTCGAAGATTGGCACCGCTGGAGTCCTTGACAATGAGACTGGACCATGGCGCGCCGTCCGTGTTGGACTGCGTCTGCAAAGCGGAGCAAACGGTATCGAGGCCATCCTCGGGCATTCCGGTCACCGACTGGGTAGCGCCCGCAGTGTTAGTGAGCTTCAACCCAACAGAGATGCCGACGAAGTCCACGTAGGTGATGTTGGCGTAGAGCTGGGAGCTGTTCCAGGTGAATTCGCAGAAGTCCCACTTCTTGTTGATGTTGGGGTCAGAGTTGTTGGTCACGGAGGGGGTGACCAGAGCAGGCCCAGGGTTCAGTAGGAAAGTGAGTTTGTCGTCAACACAGAACCAGATGCGAGCACCAGCGAGATGGGGAATGGTAACGGTTTTTGTCGATCCTGGCGCACCCAGTGGAATTGAAGCATCGTCGGAGAGATCGGCTCCTTCCTTCGAGGGGGAACTTGGGTAGTAGGCGCTGGCGCCGTCGGCCTTCAGGATGAAGAGCGCATTGTTGTTGTCGATTGCTTGGCCGGTGATGTAGGCGTACACATTGCTGGAATCGGTGTTGTTTACCAGGTCAATGCTCAGGGTGTCGGCGGTGGTGCGAATTGGCTGCTGGGCCTGCTGGCGTCGAATGGCCTGGACAGCTGGCTTGGATTGGGCCTGCCCCTGGGCCTTGGGCTTTCGCAGGCGTTGGAGGCGCTGGATGAGGCGCTTGATTGGGCTTGTCATGACGTTTTCAGAACCAATACTAGATTCAGGGACAGGGCGCAGACTAGAGATGAGCAGATCAGCTCGCAGCTGGCGGCGGCCAATCTTATATACAGCTACGCAGGGCTGATTCAAGACAACATAGCAGACGGCTGACTTGGCAGAGGGCGAGGGAGATGACCGAGACACAACAATGCAGCCAACCAAGGCGCCACGGTGTGATGGCAGGGGAGGCGAGTAAGGCAGCCAAGGCCAGCGCACGTCCCAATGGAAGAATGAAGCTCTCGGCCTCAGTTCAAGCGGCAGCCCATGCAATGACGATTCTGGCGGCAACGCTAAGCAACGGCAGATCTCCAATCAGCTCGGGTCGCGCCATCCACCCTCCCGCCCGGCCAGAGTCAGGCGACGATTCTGCTCGCGCTGCCCCGGATTTTCGCAGCGCCACGGGGCGGAGAGAGCAAGTACGAGCGTTCGCATGACCGTCGCGTGGAGCGCGTGGACGAGACGCTCAGCTGGGAGCATGTCTACGCAGTACAGCAAGAAGGCCCGATGGCCGAGCCGCTGACTTCGGGTTGGGCCGAGAACGGGAACGAGGGCCGGGGAAGGAGGTGAAAATGGCGCTCGACAGGGATGGCATTAATATGGTATGGGATGAAGAAAGACAGGTTTTGGGTCGATTGGTGGTGGTGGAGTGAAGAGTGGAGCTGGGCTGCGGCTGCCGTCCCGAGCAACGTGCCTGCCATCCTGGCCGCAGCGCCGAGGCCCAGGCGCCGTGACGCTGTGACGCGTCGCACCAACTCTCAACTCACTCCATCTCGACTGCCTTAAACCGTCAGCGCCCATCTGACTGCCTCCTTACACTACCTCATGGTCATGGCGCCGAGCCGACCATCAGCCCTGCCGCTGACCACCTGCAGAGTCACCTGAAAATCCTCAGCAATGGCGCCGCGCCGACTTGCCTAACCCGGTCCCCTATATGTGCACGAGACATTCGGCCCTGCCCCCTCCAGGAACGCTGTCCTATTCCAGCTATTCACCTTCCCCCCAATCCGGATCCAACTCCGCTCACCTGAACTCGGCTGCCTCGTCCGACTACCTTTAATTCGGATCCCAGGTTTTGCCCCACACTCGCGACTCTGCTTTTACTTCACGCCCAAGACAGTCGCGTTCGCCATCACCGTCCAAGACCCAACCACGACCACGTATTGGTCTTGGGCCAGCCAAAAACCAACACAGTCGTACAAAGCCTTCAGCATGCTGATTTCCGCCTAGATCACCGGATGCTATTCATAATGCCTTCATTCACATGTAGGCGTTTGCATGCTGAAGTAGCAGTAGAGTCGGATGATGACCCCCATAAGCCACCCAATGCCCTTGCATGAGTGGCATACGCAAGAAATCAAGAGTTTCCTACCTGGTAATCCTTACTCCTCCTTTACGGCCTCCGTCAGGACCTCCTGCACTTTCTTCTCCAAGCTGGCCCCGACCGCTCTCTCCAGCACAAGCACGAACGCTCGCCTCTTCTTCTCCTCTTCATCCTTCAACCCGATATCCCTCACCCCCAAGCCATCCCACCCATTTTCAAGGAGCTTCCTCAAGTCTCCCGCCTCTCCCGGCAACCCTAACTGCTCCAGCGCTCCCATCGTTCTCCCATCCACAAATGGATATACCTCCTCCCACAACCACTGCACCCTTCTGCAAAAAATGTCCAACCCCGTCTCGCCCAACCCCTTCACCGCCTCCTTCAACACCCTCCTCTCCTCACCAACATCCCACCCAGCCTCCACCCTCACGCCCTCCAACCCCCCGTCTCCATCCTCACCATCGCCCCACCTCTCCACCACCGCGTCCGCCAACCCGCCAATCTCCTCCGCCGTCTTCTCCTTATGCTGCGTCCGCGCCTCCCAAAGCGCGTCCTGCACCTTCCCTTCCCCGGCCGCCGCCCGGACCTTGCCCGGGGTGGTCAAGCCGTACGGCGGATTCAGCACGGTGCGGACGGCGCGCTGGCCCAGCGCATGCGATATGGGCCGCGACAGGATCACGGCCGCCAGCAGCTCCTCGAAGGGCGTGAGGCGCGCCGTGGCGTACGTACGGACGTCGGACGGCTGCGAGGCTTCGGCTTCCGGTGCCGTGTAAGGGAGCGCGTGGGGCGATAGGAGGAAGCGCAGGATCCGTATCTGGCTCTGGGGTGGCTTTGTAGTGCCGTTGTTGCCGTGGTCTTGCTCCTGCTCTTTCTCCGCTTCGGTGGAGGGGTGGTTGCCGCGGGTGGCCTTGGCTGGCAAAGGGGAGGAGTGCTGCTTGCTGTCTTTACGCTTGCGTGGGTTGTCGCTTTCTTCCTTGTTGTCCTTCGGTGCCGGCGTGTGCTTGTAGCTGTCCGGGTGCATGGCGCCGTTCTTTTCGAGCTCGGCCAGACACCACGTGGGCGCCGCGTCGTCGGGCTGGGCTGGCTTTCCTCCTCGGTCTTGAGCGTGTGTTGCCGGCATGACGGCGATGCTTTCGTTTCTTTGTGCTTTCTTGCTTCTTTCAAACAGAGACGCAATTGTGTGGATGAATCTGGCAGTTTGGATCAGAAAACAATGATGTAGGAGGCAGGAGTTGGGCTTAAGTCACTTGAAACTAAGTATCACGCAACCAGTCGTCCACACTAATCCGTCTTTTGATGACGTCGTGGAAAATCCAAAGTACGGCTCGCGTGGCTGGAGGCGCAACAAATGCTAGCAGAAGGCGGAGATGATGGGGAGGGAAGAGCTAGCTTAGCGGATCGGTTCCTGGCGATCGATCTGGTCACTAAGGCGTTAGGCTACCCATGTGCAACACTTTCGTGCTACACACCTTGCAGCCTTCAGCTTTCAATGCCGTGGCTTGTAGTACTGTCGTAATGGAATACCTCCTTCCCCTTTCACTCCGAACTCCCGGCTTCCACAGCTGCTACAGCTGCCGTCGCACGTGCGAGCTTCAATTAGCTCACCGGGTAGCTCCTTCCGCGGCTCAATTCCGAGCCGGAGCTGAGCCGTGTTCCATACCTCTGTATCCCTCGCACCTGGCCTCTTACATGATGGCTAATCTGGTGGGCTGAGAGGCGAGCAAAGAGGCGAGGGGGCGCTCCGTGCTATTGCCCCATTTGCCAGGGCAAGCGCGCTGCTGGAGGAGGAAGTCACGCGCATGAATGGTAAGGCAGACGAAATCCAAACACGAAACGGAGTCAAACTTCAAACACGTCTTCTCTTTGCTCATTCTGTGGTCTCAAATGTCCTCTTTCAGCCAGTTGAGGCTACGCAGTCACGCACTCAGTGAGTGCTCCCACATTGCGATGACGAACAAGTTTTCCACCAATATGTAGACGCACCAACGACATCCCCTGCCGCCATAAATCAACTAATCACAGAAGGTGAGAGTGACATCCGAGGCAGGGTCGCAGAGGCGCGACGTCTCCGGAGTGACTTGGACCGGCAAGTTTTGGTCGCTATCAGTGCGTGGACAGGAGGTATCGCTCGGGGTCAGAGAGAAGTGGCCGTCGATCGGACTCTCGCCGTCCATCCACAGGTCGTAGAAGATCTTGTTGAGGCTGGTGTCGATTCTCGTTTCGGCTCCCATGCGGCCTTTGTCGTGGAGGATCATGTACTAAAAGCCGATTCATCACATGTCAGTACGTATCTTTGATATCATGATTCAGCTTTTCTTACACCGTTGAACTCCGTGCTGTGCTCGAAGCTGGGGAGGGTCCCGCCACCAGCTTTGAGGGTGAGGTAACCGTGATCTCTTCTGCCGACGTTCCCGTTTTCCCTAATGGCGGTCAGGTCGACGTTGCAGTTGTTGATGACTCTGAAGGTACCAGCGCCGTAGGCGGTGGCGGACAGCGCAGCGACCAGGGCGAGGGAGCGAAGAGAGAACATGTTGTTATTGTAAAAACAGTTGGTTGGATGGCAAGAGGCTAGTGACGAGCAGCTCTCATACGTACTCTTGTCTCGTTTATATAGAAATGCTTCGCTGTTTCTGCCTGATGCCGACTTGCAGCTGCGCTCCCACCGATTTTTGGAAGGAATCATTGTGTGGGCCTTTTCCTTCTGGACCATTTCCGCATACGTGCATCACGAAGGTGAGCTCCTTGATCGGGACAAAGAGCGTCTGTGCATACGGGGGATCGCTGTTGAACCTGCCCTACAAAGGCCTTGTATTACTTTGCCCACAATAGGCACTCTGGGACTTGGGGGCCAAAGCTGCGATCTGTACCAAGCCCTACAACCTGTAGAAAGCAGCGATCAACAACCGTCTCTGGAAGGATGCAACGGGTGGGGGCATGTGGAGAATAGGGCTGAGATATTGTACTATTTAGAGCAAAAAGACCTAACAGAATCCAAATGGAGCACTAGTACTTGCCATTTCTATTCGCTCACCGAATCACTCATGTGAGCCAAGCAGAGCTGTATCGTCAATTACTAGACAGAGAATGCAGGGCTCCCAGAGCGACCATGACTACTATCGCATTACAAGAGGGAAAAGGAAAAGGCAATATAGAAACTCAGAGAAAATTAGGCACGCTTTCCGAAACTCACCCCTTTCCATCCGCCGAACCGTCCCCCCCTCACATCGTCCACTCTTGCCCAAACCGTCCCAGAAGCATCCGCGATAGATTAAAATCAAAACAAAAAAGGAACCAGGCTTTCTCATGAACGATGACCGGGAAAGGTTCGAATGGAAAGAAGGAGACGCGTGTCCCATGACTTTGCCGTTACGCAACCAAAAGACTCCCTCGCTGTCATGACATGAACGAAAAGACCCACAAAACCAAAGCAGACCAGAAGTGTGTTGACGATGATGAAAAAAGGCGGCAAAAGAGCTTTCCGGAACGATCTTCATTGCCTGGCCGGGTATAGTTGTGCGCATGCGCCTGCTGTGTGCGTGTGTCCGTGCATTCGTTGGCAAGTGTAACACTTGCCGGTTGCAATTTTCCCCAACATTCAAGTCCCCCGAATTCGTTGAAATCATCACTCCAATCTCGTCGTAATATCACCCTTATCTCCTGGAGTTGCTCGCAAGCAAGCTCTGCTTGACGATCATCTCGGCTGCCGCCGCTGCAGCCAATCTTTCCTTTTGTCTCGATCGGTCACGAAGGTACCTCTCCGCCTCGGGCCTCATGCGGAGAATCCTGAGGATGATGTCGTCGCTCGGCTCGGCTTGCGCCTCCTTCCGCTTCTCCTCCTTCGCTCTCTTCATGGTGCCCAAATTGCGGCTCAGCATGACTGTCTTGTGCTTCCGAGTGGGCGTGCCGACCAAGCCGGCAGCACCACCGAAGCTGTGACCGGCAGGAGGTCCACCAAGATGCGCAGGTGAAGAAAGACGGTTGTTACGGGCGTTTTTCTCCTGCTGCCTCTGCAGCGATGCAGCAGCCATTGCCTCAGAGGTACGGATTAGGTTCTCCGACGATTCGAAGTAGAAGAAGTTCAGGTTCTGCAAGTCGTGATACTTTGGAGACTTGAGGATATCAAGAGGAACACCGGACGCAATGCCAGTTTCCTCGTCAACCGCGTGGAAGAAGTCAAATAGAAGCTGGGATATAGTAAGCATGAGCCTCGTCGTAGGAAGGTTCTTCGACGCACCTGCAACCACTTAAAGACAATGTCCAACTCCTGCTGCGTGAGAGGCCTCTGCTGGCTAGGTTTGTCGCTCAAAGGCGGCACCAGAAGACTCTCGAGAACAGCCAGCACCTCCTTCCAGAGTCGAGACATTACCATGACCATAGCACTGTCTGTGAGCGTCTCCTTCATGAGCGCAAAGTTGTCGTTGAAGTAGCCGAAAAGTGGCTGAAGCGCGTTCATGACGTCCGCTTGCGAAGGAGCTTGCTGAACAGAGGGAGGCCTTGCACGGAAGTACGACGCAACCGCTGAGACTGTAACACCGCGATTCAGAAGTGCTTTCAAAGCACGACGTGACAGACAGTAGTGGATGTACGAGGAGAGCTGCGCGGCGTTAGTCAAACGACCGTCATTTAGCCTTCAAGTAGCTCACCTTGTCCGTAATCTTGCGAGTCATATCGCGCTCCGACCTCTTCAGGGTCCGGAAAGCCTTGCCGAAGTAAAACTGGATGTCATCCTTCTCACCTTCCATACTCACCCTAAGCAGGAGACGACCCTGCGTGTCCAGATCAAGCCAATACTCCCTTGGCATGAAATCACGGAAGTGAGAAGGGTCAAGTTTGAGAGAGGTCCTACCAACACAATCGTGATCACCTAGGGTATCCCAATCCCAGATGGTCGCAATGATATTGAGAGGTCCTGATGTCGTGATATCAACTGTCTCCTCCCATCGCGGGTTCAGACTGCCGTATACGACACGGGTCTTTGCTAGACGCTTCTGATACTCATCACCCAGAACAACGTACGGGTCACTGAGACCGTTCATATCGCAAGCCTTGATATCTTCCGCCTCGATAATCTTGATGGTGAAAACGTACTTGGTCATCTTCTGCCGCGGGTTAGAGGGTGGGGTGTGCTTCTTGATGACTTCGGCGCAAGCGTCAACGTTAACTTCGTGCTCGAGCTTGTCGAGCTGCTGCGTGGCGTATTCGATGTTGTTAAGTTTCACGAGGGACTGTGGTTGGCGTAAAGTCAGCAGGAACCGAAGTCGGGCTACGTCGAGCCGGAAAATCTTGACGGGTTGGTGGTGAGAGTCATAAAGTACCTCTGGCAAGAACTGATACGGTTCAATCTTGTCTTTGTTGTTCCAAGTATCCTTCGCCATCTGCAACCATTTTTCTTGGCGAGTCTG
Source organism: Diplodia mutila (assembly GCA_022560015.1). Taxonomy (NCBI): domain Eukaryota; kingdom Fungi; phylum Ascomycota; class Dothideomycetes; order Botryosphaeriales; family Botryosphaeriaceae; genus Diplodia; species Diplodia mutila. The sequence goes on along the minus strand of JAFISB010000064.1, from coordinate 161,281 downwards.
GCGTGCTGCCGCTTCCTGCTCAGGTGTCAAGCGTTCCATTTCCTTGCTGAACATAGTCTCAAGCATTTCGCAATACCGAGAAAGAGCGCCGCCAACAGCCTTCGAGGTTGCTGTCATGAACTTTGCGTATTGGAGGTCGTCGTCCCAGTTCAGGTTCACGATCTGCTCGATGGACTGGTTGAAAGAGCGGAATATGTCGACGACCGAAACACTATGGCGCTCGTCGTCGGTGGGGATCTGGTCTGGGAAGTCTACGCGCACTTGGAAGTCATCCTGCTTGACAGCGTTCTCCACCCATCCCACAAGATTCTGGTTAGTCATGTCGATCCAACGCCACACGAAGTCTTGGAGCAGATCTTCAATGTGGAAAGCAAACGGCCGGCTAAAGTAAAGTTAGCTAGTACTTGCATCTACTGGGTTGCACATCTCACTCTGGCAAGGCATCGGCGTGGATGCGGCGGATCTCAACCAGCTCCTTATACAGGTCGAAACCATCCGGAATAGGGACGTCTTCACCCTTCTGCTGGGAAAACTCCATGATTTTGGCGACCAAGTCCCTGGCGTCAGCAGCGTACGAAGGCAGGATTTCTGCGACGAGAACGCTGAGAGGGTTTACACTACCGTCAAGGTTAGCAGGCGCATCAGACGTGGCAAAAGACTGGTAATTACCCCATAATCTCCGGATTCTTGCGGTAACGCTTCTGGATCTTCTCACACAGCTTGATCACTGCCTTTCCAAGCTCGATGACATGGAAGAACTCCCACTCGTCCTTGGTATCGGGGATGTTCTTTGCCAAGATTTCGCTGTAAACTTCGGCTGCCCGCTTTGCAAGCGCATCCTTCAACTTGGCGGAATACTCGTCCAGCTCTTCGGGTGTTCCGTTGAACAACGGATCGTCGTAGATATGATTGTTGAGCACGAACATCACCGGGCCGAGGGTCGGGGGCTTAGAGTCGTAGCAGAACAACATGAGCTGGAAGAGTTCACGCAGTAGGTCCTCATGCAACGCCGACAGGACCTGCTGCTTCATGATAAAATCGTGAATGGTCCATTTGGTGTGATCGAACATCGTGGTCTGCTGAAGCATCATGACGCTTGACCTGTTGCCCTTCCTGTTGTTCTCCAGCGGCGGTTGCTTGATGAATGTGAATGCCTCATCCAGCGTTTCGAGACTAATTTCTGTTTGCTGGTATTTCTCCTTGACGACATCCAAGAAGAGCACGAGCCGTGAGAATTGAGGCACCCGCCAGCGCAGGCCAATCTCACTCAGCAGCTCCGCAGATTCTCTCGAGAGCAATTTCATGGCCTGTGTATCTCCCGTCGGGCTTGTGGGGTCTAGGCCGTCGTCTTGCAAATCATATGTGAGGGCTTGCTTGACAATGGCACGATAGAATGCTCTCGGCTCCGGAGGGATATAGGTGTAGGGAGTGCTGCCGTCCTCGGTAGGGCTTGGGACATCGTTCAGGTTCAAAGACGACATATCAACTGGCTGATCGATGACATAAGAACCAGTCTCCGAAGCTTCAGACATCTTCCTGGACATTTCTGAGTAGCCGGAATCTGTGATGCTTGAACGGTCCGGCTTGAACTGCGGCAGTGCACCACCGCTGCTCTTTGCGAGTTCAGGGCTAGACTGGATGATTGCCAACATCATTTGAGACAAGTCCTGGGTCTCCCCCCTCTTCCACGCTTCATAGGCTTCCTCTGTGTCGAAATCATCGGGGCTTAGTGTTTGCCTCGTGTTTAGACTCAGGTTAGCTTGGTAAGCCTTAAGATCCTGCAATGCAGCCTTCTCGGTCCAGACATCCTTCCTTGCATTGATATCCTGCTGCACAGTGTCGTAGGGGACACTGAATATACGTGATACAACCAAGACCAGGGGCATGTCCTTGACCTCGTAACTCCGAGGTACCTCGACCTCGACGGTCGAGCCACCTGATCCGCCATTGCGCTGCGAAGCAGCAGCCAAGTCTTGGTCGTGCATCAGAAGCTTCTTCTCCATTGTTGTCAACCTTGACAACAACTCGGGCCTGTCGCGGGTCCAGTCGTGGTTGCGAAGGGTGGAGCTGATAAGGCGGATGAACAGAGCGACATGGCGATCAACCATGAGCCGCCAGCTGTCGTCGTCCGGAGCCTTCCCTCTCTGCATGATCTTGGTGGCGTTCGAGAAGAAGATCAGCAACAGATCCTCCACCCGGCGGTTCTCCTCCATGGTCTTCCTGAACTTGGGGTCTTTGAATTCATTCAGGAAGCCGGCAAAGGTAGACTTGACCAGCGGGTCATTGTACTCGGGCATCTTCTCCTTGCCAACCAGCACGCCGGTCAGGCGCTTGTCGAGCTCCTTCATGAAGCCATGGGGGAATTTTGTGCTCTTGCTGTCCCTTATCAGGGAGAAGTCTTTGACCAGGTCGGTGACGGAGGTCGAGGAGCGGTGCAGCTGCTTGGGCGCGGGGACGTGCTGCACGCGGCGGGCGCGCGGCTGGAGCAGGTAGGAGAGGAAAGCCACGCGGAGGGCATAGGTATAAGCATCCTGCGAGCTGACAAGGCGTTTGCGGGAGTAGGAGGAGCTGCGGCGGTTTTGGCGCTCTTCCTGCACCAAGCTGCTGACGCGCCAGCGATTGTTGCTCATTGAGCGGCTGTGGTGAGAGGAGGTCGACATTGCTGCGGGCGGGAGGGTTGTTTCACGGGCTTCGAGCAGGCGCGGGCTCCGCAGCGCATGTCATTCGAGAGGGGCTGGCTGGGCTGGTTGGGCACGGAGGGCAAAGGCGCAGCGGCGACGTCTTGCTGGGGCGGTGAGACGGCGGCGGCGGTTTTCGAGGGCGGAGGCGCTCGGCGTCGGCGGGCGGCGGGCGTGGGCTGCGCGAGAGTCGGCCGCTCGCTGAGGAGGGTCTGGGGGGTGGTGAGAGGGACGCGGCAGGCCGTCGCAGGTGACGGCAATGTTTCAAATTGCACCTGGCTTTCCGGGCACGACAGGGATGGAGCGCCCGTATCCACTGCCTCAGGCGCTTCCTTGCACTAGAGCTGCAGGGCTGAGGGAATGGCGCCCAGTGTTCGCGGGGAAGGCCCGCCGCGCGATCTGAGCATCCCCTAAAACCGCGGCTCCTCCGCCTCTCCCCGCCGCATCTCTACCAAACGCACCACCACCCGCGCTGCCAATGTCCACCTCGCCCCCCGCTGCCCAGAAGGCGGCCCCCGGCCAGCCCGAGAAGCCGCGCCTGACCGAGGAGGAGAAGAAGAACAACCACATCGCCTCCGAGCAGAAGCGCCGCCAGGCCATCCGCCAGGGCTTCGACCGCCTGGCCTCCATTGTGCCCGGCATGGAGGGCCAGGGCCGCAGCGAAGCCATCGTCCTCGACGCCACCGTGAAGTACATGAGAGACCAGTATGCTGAACAGCAGAGACTAGTCGACGCTGCCCGCGCCAAAGGCATCGACCCTGCCAGCATTCCGGGCCTGCCTGAGAGCTACAAGGACACGCTCGACACGCAGACCGCAAGGGATGCTGCCGCATTGGATGAAGCTACCAACGGCAAACGCAAGCACCAGAACGGTGACGCCGATTGACCATTGCCCCTGCGCCGAACCACTCGAACCAACTCCCCGCCCGATCCAGCACTCTGCTCCGTCCTGGCAGAGCCCGCTCGATGCCACGCCGTGGCATTTCGGGCTGATACAGCTATCCACATCAATACTGTGCACTCCGCCTCGCTTATCTCATGAGCCTTGCGGCGATGCACCCTCTTCACACACACACGCACACACACACGCACACACACACACACACACACACACACATCCTCTTTATGTTCAGTGTGGCGTCCGGGAAGTTTAGAAATGCCATGCGGGTCTAGTCTCACACCTCGTGTTTCCGCGTGCTTCTTTGTCTGCATTTCAATGCATAGGGCTCTTTGTCGCAGAAGACATGTGCCGCCCTTTGTGGGGAGGTGTCTAGGCTGGCCGGCTGTCTCTTTCTTGAGGACGCATGCCCAAAAGATCTGTACTCGAGTACGTAGAAGGATGCATCTCTGGTTGTGAGCCAAGGAGCGTAGAAGCCAGAGCGTCCGGTCCAAGTCATCCCCACTTTCGCCGGCGCACTGTGCGAGTATAATGCTGATTTGCGGCGCGGAGGAGAATTGTTTGTTTCCGCTGTTGCCCTCAAATCGCCAGCATCACTCACAAGGCCTGTGCCAACAATTATTACTGTAGGGCGCCCTCATGTCAACTCTCTCCTTTCCACGTGCTGTTAAGCCGGCTTTGCAATCCCAACAATCCATGCATTACACCAACTCAGCCATGCCCGCAAGGGAGACGCTCACAGACGCCCCTCAATAATCAAATCTCCATAATTCCCCTTATGCGAACCATCCTGCGACGTGCCATTTGCGAGCGTGTCTGCCTTAATTTCTCCAACATTACCGTCGTGACGCCGGATGACGAAGCTTCCGCATTTAGGCTCCGGGTCAAGCCGGGATAGCCCTGCAAGCAAGTCCACGATCTTCCATGAAATGACAACGTCACTATTGAATTAGCTTTCTTGTAGTACGGGGCGGATTCACTTAGTATTTTGAACCATTCACGCAGTGACGGGAGGGCATTTGAAGAGCTGCGGCTCTTCTGAAGTGTTCATTTTGTCCTTCATCCGTTAATAACCGTTAAAACACCACCGTCATTTTATCGAAAACCGCTCCCATGACCGTGTCTGGACACCCCAATAGCAATTATCAACCCATTTTTCATACCGTTAAAAACCGGGTCGGGAAACTACGCTCTGTACTATCTTCCCGTTGGCTAACCTGGAGGTTAATTCTCCGGATTAGCCAACAGCCGCTTGACCTCCGTCTTCATGTTCTTGAGAATAGTGTCCTTCTTGTGGAGCTCTTCCAGCTCCTGCTTAGTGGCTTCTCGGCCCTTGAGCGACATATACAGCGTGAGGTACTGGGGGTAGCAGCGCTTGAACTGGGCACTTAGTTCGATTGCACGGCGGTGATTGAGCGGCCGGCCCTGCTCAGGCGAAGCAGAGCTAGCATCGTGGAAACTCTGCGGAGAATCGTGATGGTGAACATGTCCAGCACTCGGCTGGTGAGAGTGGGTTGATGAGGTCGAAGAGATTGATGACGCGCCGGAATAACTCGGCGTCGGAGTCTGCGTGGGTTTAGGAGCCTTGTACGAAGCGGTCAACTTCTTGGCAGTGGGCTGCTTCGAGTCCGGCATAGTGGCCTCAGCCTTGCGCTTCAGCAAAGGCCTGTCACTGCTAGGAGGGGTCGCTGTAGCCGTGTTGGTGGGCACAGGAGTGTGCCCTGCAATCTTGCGGTGCTTGACGTTGACGTCGTGCTTGTGAATGTCACTATCAATGTCGTTTGCCTTGCGCTTGAGGGTACGGTCAGAGTTGCCGGGAGTGGTGATACCAGCTGCAGTGGTAGAAGACTTGTGGACAGCGCGTGATTTTTCCACGTCGGAGGTGTTGAGAGGAGATCCGGTGGATGATGCATTTTTGGAGGATAGGGCGTTCGCCACCTTCTTCGTGGATGTGAATGGTAGTCCGTTGATCTTTGGCTGTATGCTCTTTTCAGCTGTGGCTTCAGATGCCCTCTGTTCATTCATCTTGCTTGCAGCCTTCTTAGGTGCTGCCACTGTTGGGGCAATGTTGGTAGATCTGATGGTGCTGGTCGTCTGTTGTTGTTTCTTGGTGGTGGGCCTGCTGCCGACCTTTGTTTCTGACTGGACATTCTCTTTGTTAAGTTTGGAAGACACGGCCGTTGTCCCCTCTTTCCGGATCCGGGCTGTCTTCTGTAGACCTGTGTTTTGGCCACCTTTGCCGCCTTCGCTCGATGTCTTCGGTAAAGTCTTCTTCGAAATTTGGCTGACCTCTCCCTCGTCGGGGGGAGACCTCTTGATCTTCTTGGGTGGGCTTTCGACGGCCTGATCTTCAGCAATTGGGCGTTTCGCGGTCTTCGACAAGGTCGTACGCCCAGCGTCTTCTTCGCTGGAAGGCTTCTCAACCTTCCTCTTGAGAGTTGCGGCTTCCTTCTCCTCGCCATCAGCCCTCTTATGCATCTTCTTCTGCCCCGAAGCAGCTGTGCTCTCCCCCGCCAAAGGCCTGGCTTTCTTCTGAGAGGCGATACCGAATGCATCTTCTTCACTCTTCTTCTTCTTAGGCTCTTTCTTCTTCGTCTCCGTCTTCGCCTTCTTGGTCAGCTGGTTGAGCTTCTGCTTGTTACCCATCGGCTTCATGGCCGGGGTTGAAGACTTCGGCGCGGTGCCGGACGAAGCCAGACTCAACTTCGACAAAACCTTTCCCTTGCCGCGCTCTTGTTCCGGGAGGAGGTTCTGCCAGATCTTGTCAAGGGGATCAAGCCTCTGACGATCCAGCGCCCTGATGGCATTTTCGATCGCCTTCTTGCGTTCCTCCTCCGTCCAGAATCGAATGCTCGGGCTGAAAGGGTCCAACTCTTTGTATGCCTTGTCCGTCAACTTCCACTCTCCTCCCTGCTGGCCTGCAATCTTTTCCAGGATCGGTGGGAGTTCTTCCTTCGGAATCCTCATCTTGCGAGCAAGATCTTGCGACTTCGCAGGCTTAAGGGCGAGCATGTGGACGAGCGCCTTGCGTAGCGCCGATTCCACCGCCGATGTCTTCTTGGTGAGTGGTGCGGAGGTCGGTGCGGTCGGTCTAGGTGAGGCGGCGGAGTAGGCAGGGCTCGACGCGTTCGAGTTCGAAACAACCAGTCTACCTCCCAGGACAGTTCCACGGCTTGACTTAGCATACCTACCCTGCTGAAGCCGCTTCATTCTGTCCATCTCGTTGAGGCGGAGCGGATCGACGTCCATAGATACCCTTCGGCGTTTAGAAGTTAGCATGTTTAACAAAGTTGTGCTGATAATTTTGGGTTCCCACTTCGGAGCCTCCTTTTCCTTGCGAATCGCCTTCATGTTCGACTTGAGGGTTTGAAGAGCGGAGTCGGTCCTGTTCATAGCCTGACTGGCCTCACTGGCCCTCTGAAGAGCAAGTCGATAGTCGACGGTGCCAAAGAAGTTACTGGTGACATCGTTGCTGTTGTCTTCCGCGCTGGTGGCAGCAGTCTGGTACAGCTCGTTCCTGAATCTCTCCTTTGTCGCGTCGAGGACGATCTTGGTCTCTCCGATCTTGAGGATCTGAGGTGACAGTCAGTGAGACGCGTCAACACAGCAGCAAGAGCCTGGAGCACGCACGGGGTTTTGGCTGAACTGAATCATGGGAGGACGACCGTCGCGGATGCTCTGGAGCATGTCGTCGATGACGTCCTGAGTCATCTCAACCTGCATGACGGGCGTGCGCCTGCTGGAGCTGGGTATCTGCTTCTCGCCTATGTACTCATCCGGGGCGCCGTGAAGGGCGATGCCCGCACCCGACGCGTAGTCGGAACCCATGGTGAAGGTGCTGATTCGACAGGAGTGCGATGTTGCGAGACGGCGGTCGCGGGTTGTGGAGTGAGTGAGGGTGTCCGGGCTGAGACCGGGGTTAGGGCGGCGGCGGTGGTGAGATGAAGCGCGAAGCTGGCTCGCCTGGGCGGGCAGCTCCACAGGCAAACTGGAGGTGCAATTGAAGAGCCAGGGTTGTCGTTTGCGTGCGGGTGTGGGTATGGTTGGGCGGTCGATGCGGAGCACGCAGCAAGCTGAGCGGCGTGTTGGTGGTGCAGTGAGGTGGTGAGCGTGCGGAATGGAGGTAGGGTACGGGTTCCGAGCGGAGTCGGGGCAGCCAGGTGCAAGCGAGCCAGGAAGACCGTCAAAGCCGAGCGAGACGACGAAAGGGCCGGGCGTGGCGTGCGTGGGTAAGCCACTGCGCTGGCGGATCGAAACGGCCTTTGTGAGGGTGAAGAGAGGGCGGCGCAGCTCGATGGCGCTACGACTACGGTACCTCATCGCGCCCGCAGCAGCAGGCCAGGGTAGGGGCTTCAATGCCCGCCGGCACTGCCCGCCCGCCGTCGCACGCGCTTCGCCCGGCACACGCTCACGGTCACTGCAGCAGACATATTGCAGGCGTGCCGAGCACCAGTCCGCCGCGCAGGCTGTCCATGGACGTACTGTACCTACAAGCCCGCGGCCTCGCACGCAGCGCCGGTGCCGGGGCAGCAAGGCATCACCGCCAGCCAGCGCGGCCAGAATCCAGATCGATTGGCGTTGGCCCTAGATGGGCTCTTCCGCCCACTGGCGTGCCCGCGTCATCCGCCGAGCCAGATGGGGGTTGGCGCCCTCACCGGGCATTGCGGGCTGCCACGCCGCGGCTTGCTTGGCCTCAGCAGCTCCAGCTGCATCGCCAGGTCCAGCTCCAGCGCCAGCTCCAGTGCCAGCTGCGGCTTTGCTTTGTCCACGCTGCCCGGGGCGGGCCTTTGTTGGCAGGCAGCCACGCGCTGACGGCCGTCGAGTGTTCCCGCACGCTCATCCTTGCATGTCGCGGCATCTCGCGGCGGGCGGGCCCTAATCCAAGCTCGTGGGACTCTGCGCTGATCAAAGCAGAAGGAGATCAACGGGTGCAGCCAAACGTTGCTGGCCTCCCCCGGCCGCCAGCAGCCCGCTCCCAAGGGAACTTCACGCGCCCGAAGCCGCCCGCCCCAGCAAGGCGCCGCGCTGCTTGTCCCCGCTGCCGCGTCGGGTCCGGCGGGCAAGCCACGGGCAGGAGCCGATGCCGGCTCACATTCAGGGCGCGGGCGCCGGGGGTCGGCGGCGACTTCGTGTAGGGTAGGTATGAAAAGGCACGACCGCACGACCGCACCCCCCATTAATCGTTCGTTTGCCCGGCGCGCGCCCGGCCCTCGTCGTCCGACCCCCGGTGCCCCGGCGGAGAGCGTTCCTGAGCCCTTGTCGGCTCGCCAATGCGACGGCCGTCGAACCGCCGGGAACGCGGGTGCGCTGCTTAAAAAAGGAAAACAGATGCCCTGGTCCAGAGCCTCGACGACCCTGTCAGCCCAAGCGCCCCAGGGCCCCAAAGGCCCCAAAAGCCCCAAGGCCCCCGCGCGCACCCAAGCCTCGATGCAGCAGCCCTGTGCAGCGCAATAGGCACCCGTCCACCGCTGGTTTGCGTGGCCGGGTTGGCGCGGTTCCTGCAGCGCGACAGCTCCTCCACTTGCCATGTTGCCGCAGGGCCACGGGCCGCCGGAGGGAGTGTCCATGACCGACTCCGCCCTCGTGTTATTCGTGGATGGTGGGGTCACGCTGCCGGCATGCAAGCCCCCAGCGCTCACGTGTGTTGCGCGCCAGTTACCACTCACTAGTGGCCTGAGAAATGACCTCCATCCCTGGCGCCAGCAGCAGCGGCGTCCCGAAGCGGCGCGGGAAGCCATGTCAGCACGCGGGCTCGTCGTTGTGCCTAATTCTGATCTCCGACGGTCAGCAGCCGGCTTGCTCAGCAACGCGTGCGACGGATCTCTGCACTAGCCCTTCGTGGCCGACATGACGATGCGCAGCTTTGTTCATCTTCTATTGTTACACGCACCCGATTATATTATTACGCCTCATCCGTCATGCGGAGACGATTTCGAGAGCCTCCCCCGAGATGCCTCTTCGGTGCATCTGCGATGCCATTATTGACCGCGGGGCGCCATCTGAAACCGCGCTTGTGAAACCGGCCTTCGCTCTGCCCGTTTCACGGCCCAAACGATAAAAGGAAAACCGCTCGCCTGCCCTGCCAGAAGTGCTGTCGCAGCCCCTTGCGCCGCCATTGGCCTACAACAATGATTGCACCCACGCCGCCGCTTCCTCGTCGTAAGTGCCGGGGTACTCGCCATGCACGGAAACGCTGCTGCCGCTGGCGCACACCTAAAGCGACCATTTATATGTCAGCCCTGGCTTGCCTTGCAAATTTAAGAACACGGGCACGGACAATGTCGTTGTCGTCACAGTACGAGCGGATCCTATTGGCGTAGAGCTCGGCCAAAACGGCAAGCTGGGCGGCGGTGCGCGGGTATATCTGCGCGGACGAGAGAAGGGGATCAGCAGCGCTCGTTTGGGGCATCGGGTCGGGGGGTGAGGAATGCGTACTCCATCCGCCGTCGCCGTCCCCTCGTCGTACGACTCGCCGGCGACATGTCTTGGGTCACCGTACCAGACGACCGCGGCAACTGTGCCCGCCTCCCGTCAGCTTCAACCGACTCTGGCGGTCTGGCATTTTCCAATCAATCTTACCATGCTCGCCGACGTCCGTCGAAACGGGCTCCGTCGCAGCGCCCAGGCCAGAGCCGCCGCCACCGCTAAGCGCATCGCCGGTGACGTGCGCTCCCTAAGTCAACAACACGGTTTAGCCGCGCGCCCCTCCAGAATCTCCCGTGCGCCCAAGTTAATATGGGATTGGAAAAGGAGCGGTGCGGCCTCGGCCATGGGGCGACACTGACCTGAGAGTAGCCCAAGAGAACGATCCTCGACTCCGGGCACGCCTCGACGTACGCCGTCAGTTGGCTCTTGGTAGCGTTCATCCCCTGCTGCGTGCTGGCAACGTAGTCGAAGGTCGCGGGATAGATGATGTCCTCGTAATCGGCGTCGCCGTTGTTCGCAATGACCGAGTTCGCCAGCGTTATCATGTCTCCCGGGTACTCTTCCGTCGTGCCTCTGCCGATCAAGATGTGGACGGCAGCGCAGCTCGTCTGGCGCCCTGCGAGAACAGCGTCCTTGGCGGCGCCAGCGGGGAGCGCATCGCACCACGGCAGCAGAAGCGCGGCCGCGAGGACAGAAACAAGCATTTTAAGGACGGGGCGAAGCTCTGAGCACAGCGCCGGCTGCTGGACGTCAGCAACGAGTAACGAATACCCATCTCGATGCTCTGTACATGACTGCTTCTTTATACCATCGAGCGCCGGAGGTAAGAAACGAGGACTTGGCCCGTTTCGTGTTCTAAGTACTCCTCTATTTCCGCTATACATGCCAAGTAAGTGAAGTTGCTATACACAACTGCCTAACCCGGCCAAGCGGGGCTCGTCCCCAGCACTTGGCCGCCCGTTGATCCGCCACATGCAGAATCTCGTATGGCGGAGAAGCTACCCTATGAAGCCGGCAAACTCAGTCTTACTGCTGTTCTATTGACGCTTGAAGCACGACCAGGAATGCTGTGGTCCTTGGACTGAAAGCCTCTGTATGATCAGTTCGTCCAACCACATCCGGGGCCCCATGGTCTTCATTTCTTGAGACCACTCTTTCTCTGCTTGTAGCCTCGTCGTTTTCTTCGTCTTGAGCCGTTCGGCATTGGTGTGTTGCTGTGAGATCTTCCGAAACTGATGCAGTACTACAGGACGTTCTCACATGGTGCAATAGCTCTTGATAGGCCTGCATAGCAGCCGAAGTCCATCGAACTGGCTCATTGGGTCTCGTGGAGTAGGAAAGGTGCCGGATGCTCAGGGACGCAATGCAGTTCGACCAGGTTCACTTGCAGGTTCTGCCCGAGGTACTTGTTCGCCTTCTTTTCCTGGAAGATGTCCCCGGAATTTCCGATTCGTCAATGGTAGGTCATCAATGTCTGGACTTCCGGCTACCATCGGCAGTTGAAATCCGGAGTGTTGGGAAGCTGTGCGGACCGAAACCGAAAGCCCATAATAATGAAGCTGATGGCGACAGCCAAACGCGACTTCCTTGTTTTCAGCATGGGAGAGTGGGTTGTGCGATGTCGAAATGAAGAAGCTGACCATATGCGGGGCAATAGCCGTGCTTGCAGCCAGATTCAGAAAGCAACTTCCTTTTCCATATGCACATTCCGACCTTCTTCCACACTCGCGTGGGAGAAAGCCAAGTAAAAAGGTACGCATCGTTTTTCTGTCTCCCGTCACGTCAGCCGTCTTGCGAACGTTTACCCAAGATGCCGAGACCTCTTGCTGCGGGGCAGACAGACGCTAAACAGCACTCAACAACCAAGCCGGCGCAGCCAAAACGCCTCGTCCACGGCCGCGATCGAAAGGAGAGCTGCTGCGAGATCGACGATTCCGCCACCTGAGTACTGTGTGTCGCGCTTAGATTTTCCCCGGCTGCGGGCTTCAAAGCCACTCGCCCAGACAAGGCACGAGTTTTCCCGCATGCAGGCACGGGCGGAGGCACGCACACACATACAACAGCTTGTCCACGGGCATCGAGATTGACCCTGTCGGGCAATTCGAATGCACGACACACAGATCATTCGATATTACCCCTCGCGTTTCGTGGTTCCGGTACCTTTTAGTTCCCCAGAACCGCCCTTTCCCCGACGTCAGTGAGAATCCCTTGGAACCCTCTTCCGTAACCTCGTCGGACACTGAGTTAACCCACTGTCGCACCTGGCAACCCAAGAAACTAAGGCGAACGGCTTCCACACGCACTAGTCAGCCACGCGGTTTTCCCATCAGTAACGTATGTACTCAGGCCACCCCCAATGATCCCACTTGCAGGCGAGAGACAGCTCCTAGCTGCATGATTTCGTAGGCCTGCCGCTAGGTAGGTTACTACTGCACGTGCACGTACGTCTCCGTTTGGACGCGTCATACGGATTTGGCATGATGCGCCTGCCTACCAGGCACACAAAGGAACGCAAAACTCAAAAAAAAAAAAAAGTTGGCGGAAAGTTTGAAGAAGGGCAACAACGTGGAGGAGGAAGGTCTCAACGCAAGCAGCGTCCGTACCGTCACCAGAAACATGGGCTGGCGAACGTTCAAACGACCATCGGTGGCACGTTGATGGGAATATAAGGAGGAGGGCAATCAAAAACATACATGACTACTGAGCTGTTCACTGTGCGACAATGCTCGTTGCGTGTCTCCCTCTTCTCCCGCGCCCCCGCCTTCATGTCATTGTCGCACTGCATTTCCTGGATTTCCCACCCAGGTTCTCTCTCCCTCTCTCGGTAGGTGCTTGTTCTAGTCTTTTCCCCACTCTGACGAACCATATCGTCGTACAAGCAAATGCGCACTGGGGAGAAATGAGGACCACGAGAATGATGGGTCAGCGGTTGGCACGGCAATTGGTGGGTATTGCGTGCATAGCAATAAATATGGATTACGGCAGCGCGGGAAGATGATGCGCATGCCTCATGCAGTGTAGATGTTACTTTGTACCGGTTTCCTGCCTCGGGTTGCACTGCATCGGCCAGGAATCACTTTTGCTCTCTCGGAGGCTCGGGGGGAAGATGAAGCGCGTGGAGTGATCGAGTTATTATTTGACAGCCCAACGGTCACAAATGGTTGTTTTTTTCCGCCACCCTTGGCTCACCTTTATGCTTCGAGTAGAGGTGCTGGGTGGATGGGCATGGAAGAAACGGTGGCTAGGAACACGGCGGAAGAAGGTTGATCTGACGTTTTGTATGAGTATGAGGATTCGAAAATCCGACATGGGTCCATGCAGGAACAGCTTCAAATGAAGAGCTCCCTCTATGGCATGCGCTGCGGGCTGCACACGTGTTGAAGCAAGGCACATGTGATGGTGGTTGCATCGATGAAACACCTCAACCACCCTACCTAAGGAATGACAATTTGTCCTGTCAGAGTATAGTTCCAGTCGTAGAACTAAGTATATCCTGTAAGCGCGCGCATGCATTTGGATGTAAGCTCCACTGCGGGTACGTAGGTAGTGCAATCTAAGATCTGGACGAATCTGTTCACATTTCAGACTCACATATACGTCCAGACACTGGATTCAACTACCTACGTAAGCTGGGTATGGGTACAATATCTTCGGGGAGGAAGGTCGAGAGGGCCAAATTCTTTTGTCATCCGCTGTGGCTCAGACAGTGTAAAGAGCCGAGGTAGACTGTGAGCCTTGCATGACTTCATTCCCTCTGCTTGATGACCGCGAACCGCCTCCGAGCTCACGCTCCGTCAAAGGGTCGACCAATATCATCTGCGCTTTGTGAGGCTACATCAGTTCGATATGCTTGCATCGAGTCAAGGCTTCCCCCTGTAGAGCCTCCCCTTCCATGATCCCGTGAAGGTACCCATCACCAATCACCGTGTACGAACGTGCCTCCGAAACATCGTAACTGGTTCTAGCTTCGTTTCCAGATCGTGGTCGAAGCACAAACGGGACGCTCGCGCCGAGCAGGACGTGCACCTCATCCCTCGGCATTACGAGATGCGGCGCCAACCCTACACGCCCACTTTCTGTGAGGAGCATCTTGCGATACCCCAACGACTGGTCTGCAGACAAATATGACCAAAATTGTGGTATAGGCGATGGAGGAGAGGAAGGCCTGATGGACCCGACGTCATCAACAGCGGCGGTGCTAGTCGCAGCCATCACCTCCATCAACCAGGCCCGCATCTGGGGATAGTCGTTGTCATCGGGACTCCGATAGAGCGGCCGACGGCCGTCGCTCTGGTTCAGCTCGAGCCTGTTACACAAGATTGTCTTCCAGAAGGTGTTTTCTCACGATCCGTCCGGAGGTGGGGTCGTGGGCCAGCTGGTGCCGCTGCCACCGGCGGCGGAGGCGACACCTTCGTCACGTAACAGTAACCCTGCCATCTCAGCCCACTCGCGCACCACGGTATGCAAGGTGCCAGTTCCTTCGTATATTGGGCCTACGAGTTTAACGGTGTCCACCTTGAGCGCCTTCACGGCCAGCGTTGTGTCTTTGTCGTCAAGTAATGTGACGTCCGGCGGCTGGCTGGGAGAGGCATTGAATGAGAGAGCGCGACGGAGCCGCCGCTCCGTGAAACCTGCCCATGCAGACGGCAGCGCGTCGATGCTGGACTGCGGGAGCCAAGTGGGCATCGTCTTGGCAGTCTTCATCCAGGGGCACCTGAGTCCGGTGATGATAGCAAGGCTTCCGGATTGTTTGATGCATTTTACCACTACACGTGCAATTGCGGACCGCGCCGACAGAGAGTAGTCGGGCAACAACTTTTGTGGCTCCATTCTAATCCATCCGCTGGCTGAGGGGTCGTGGTCGTCACCAGGCCCAGCAGCGCGTAGGATAGATCTCGCTGGTCTGTGGCGTATGATGTGCACAGTATCATGCGGAGCTCGGCCAGAGAAAAGCGCGTTGCGTTCTTTGTGTTGTTCCGTATGGATATTAGGCTGTGAAGGGTTCCACTCAAGGGATCCATGACGCCTGTGGTCAGGGGATCGGTTGAGCGGTAACGGGAATAAAAGTCCTTGCAACAGCTATCGCAATGAATTGCGAAAAGCCGGACAGAAGCCTCGAACGTATCACAGGGGCAAATTTCAGAGGCGTAAACAAATGTAGCTCTATCAGGTAGAGCAAGCTCTTGCACGATCCAGATACGTCGCCACCAGGGGAGGTTGAACATGTGGGCCGTTGCTTCGAAGTGAAGCCTGAATTCCGCAGTGGATCTCATCTCCAAAGTATCATCGTTTACAAAACACGGAAGCTCGTGCAGATGCTGGTCTGAAGCGAACAGTCGCAACAGTTCAAACGCGCGTCGAGCCATGATGGACATTAGTAGTGATGTTGATGGTAAGTCGTCTAGTGGCGCGGTGGGGTCTTCTCCAAGCCATAGGATCACCTCCTCGCAGTTCTCGTATATTTCTCCCATCATCGCGACCTGGCTTGATTTCTCCCTGTCGTCCCGTTGGTTTATGCACAATGCATCGATCCATATTGTGCGCGTAGCCAGTGGATCTCGTAGCCGGCGAAGGGCCAGCCATAAGTTTTCGGTAACATCTGCAGGCCAGTCGTCGAGGAGTATTCGACGGGTTATACTAGGATCACCCCATACATAGGAAAGGGCTTCATACTTTGTGTCTCCGTCGAAAGGAACAATGTTGAGGCCGCAGAGGACACTGTCTGCCCAGGAACCCGGGTGCAAGGTTACGACCCGAATTTGGTGATGATCCGCATTCAACGGCGTGTACTTGTAGCCTGAAGCCATTATGAATATCTCTCAGAAGACGACGTACCGTGTTGGCGAAGTCCCATGGAGGGGTCCCGCGGCGGGTGGCTGGGGTCAGGCAGAAATGCCAAGAGTGGGTCGTCTTCAGGACGGTGGTAGGTTGAAGGGGAGGCAGCTGACATAACTTGCAAGACAATCCTCAATCTTGCCAGGGTACGAGAGCAAACGAATGACATAGTAAAGCAATTACACCCGCTAGGAGACGGGTTTAGAATCATACTCCGAAGAGTTCAGCAAGCGGGAAGACAATTCCCTGTATGCGGCCTTTGCCATGCAACCAAGAAACCTGGAACGGACTCCCTCAACCACGACCAAATCCCCCCTCTACGCCAGCCCAAACAGTAACCAAATCACAAACCGTGGGACCCAGCCCCAATGCACAGCCGCCTGGTATCGTGTAAAGTCAATCGCGCAACATTAACGACGTCTACGAAGCAAGCTCCTCCTCAGTGAGGTCGCGGTGACGGGCGAGGACGTTGCGCTTGAATTCCTCGAAGTCATTGTCCCAGAGCTCGGCGGCCTGGCCGTTGAGCGGGCTTGCGCTGGTCGGCTGTTAGTAGATTGACGCCAATTATATATCTCGCTCGACTTACTTGTTCGGCTCGCCGAGCAAGCTCTGCAGGCTCAGAAGCACCGACTGCACGTTATAGATGGCGCTCCATTTCTCCTTCAGGATGTCGAGGCAGATACGACCGGAGAAATCAATGTTGGGGTGGTAGATGGGCGTCTTGAACAGGACTGTCGGCGGGACGTAGGGGTAGTTCTGCGGGAAGGAGAAGGATAGCTTGAGGGTAAGGCCGGCGTAAGGCGTGCCCTCAGGGCCTTCGATGGTGCCGGTCCACTCGAGGAAGTTGGACTCGTTGGGGAAGGCCGAGACACCGGGCGACGGCGACATCATGAGCGTCATCAGCTCGGTTTGCAGACTGCGCGGGGACCATCAGCTAGGGTCTTCTCTGGAAGACGAGGTGGTCATACCGCTTGGTGACATTGCCGTTGTTGGCGGGCTTGGCGGGCGTCGACGCCTTGTTAGCCTCCGGGATGGAGTCGGTGATGTTGGCGGCGGGGTTGAGCTGGGAATCCATGGCTGCAGGGGATGAAGCGTGAGACGAGGTTGTGCAGAGGACGGCAATCGGGGTGCAGAAGCAGGCACGCGTGCTTTGTACAGGACGAGGACAAAGTAGGGATGGGGATTGTGGCAGGAGCAAGGTGGGCGAGCGGAGCCGCGCTAAAATTCATTGTTTACCACCGAGATGGCCGGACATGGGGGGCAACCAGGGCGGTGAGGCCGTGGCCTGTGCGACTGCCGCGTCCACTTGAGGCGCGTCGCGTCGCCCCGTCGCGTTCCCTCGCGCGCGTTCGCTGCGATGGACCTCGATCGTCATCGCCGTCTTCGTTGCCCGCGGTGGAGCTTCCATTCATCTCGCGACGCGGCCGTCGTTTCCAATATGGGCGCCAACGCATGACATGCGCCCGACCTTGTTGCTTTCCGTGCTTTCCGCTTCTGATTATGACATCATCCGCCAAAACATCAGAACGTCCACGCAGCTCACCTACCTATCTCACAACTCCCGAGGGCAATGTGGAATCACTAGACCACCTACGGACTACCATGTACGTAAGAGTCGGCCATCACGCTACGACCAAAATGCGGGATGACTAGCTGCCAGCCTCCGCCGACCTCCACACGCTACGTAGAGGTCATCAGACCTCGAGTGCCATCGGCGATCAAATCGCACGTAGATGCTCATGTGCCCACTCAAGGTGCTAGCTTGAACATGTTGTTATTGGCACGGAAACGTGAGCCGTTTGGGTTTACATGATTCGCTGTTGCAGACATGCGCTGGTCTTTTAAGTACATCGAACCCGTCAAAAAAAGCAGCTTACTCGGTCGATTGAGTGGTTCGCGGAGATGAAGTGAGAATCGCACATGATATGTGCCAGAGAGATGGTAAAACGCGTAGAACCGCTATTCATGAGAGACCTACACATGGTCGAGTCCTGCCTGTCGGAGGACGTGTGAAATGATCACACTTTTTGCTAGCAGATGTTCAACATGAGTTCCCTATCTGTGCGTAACGAACCTTTTTCCTCAGTGATGGCAGTAAAAGCACAAGGTCCAGAGGGACGGATCTGACTTAACATTGTCCATCTGCAGGTGCGCCAGCGCTTTGATACGTCCACTTCTTTGGGTCAAGTCAAATGCGGGGAAAAGCAAGTGCAGAACGAAATCGAACCAAGTCATGCCGAATACGTCAAATATAAAGAAACATTTCCAAAAGCAACATGAGGGGTATCATTATTTCTCAATCAATCGACCAGTCAAAACCGTTCAGAGCACCTCATAACCTCCTCGCATACTTCCCCACCTCACGCTTCCGCACCGGTCCCCTAAGCACTACCACCACTACCACTGAGCATCCTCTTCCTATGCTCTTCCTCAGCCAAACTCTGCTTCTTCACGTACTCCAGCACAATCTCCTCCTCCCTCCTCGCCTTCTCCTCCGCGTCTTCCCTTCCCCTCATCTCCCTCTCACTCGCCTCCATCGCCCTCCTCAACTCCTCTTCCTCTTCCTCCTGCGCGCCCATCACACCTTCCTCCTGCCGCCCCGTCGCGACAGGCGGATTCGGCTGCTGCGTCGCCGCCGTCCCGCCCGACCTTCCCGTCCATTGGTTCTCCAACTCGCCCAAAGCCGTGCTCCGATGACTCGCCAGCGTCCCCGTGTCTACCTCCCCGACGGTCGGCGGGCTGGCCGGACCGCTGTCTGAAGAGCCCCACGACCTGTCCGTATTAACGCGCTGCTGCGCGCGCGCCACAGCCTTCGCGCCCGCCTCCAGACGGCTTCGCCGCAGCGCCTCCTCCAGCTCGTCCGTATCCGTGCCGCCGGCGCCGCGGACGCCGCGGTCCCGGTTGAGCTCCTCGGCAACGTCCAGCTTGCTCTGCTCCATCACGCTGTGCAGGATGCGCGCTTCCTCTTCGACGGTGCACTGCTCGTGCATGTAGGGGTTGGCGGCCTGCGTTTCCTTGATGCTGTTGCGCATCGCACGCTCGATGAGCGCGTCTTCTTCCGGGTTGCCGCGCGACACCTCGGCCAGCGAGAGGCGGATGGCTTCCTCGAGGTCCTCGTTCTCCGCCCTCCCCAGCGTGGCGGCGTCGTAATAGGGTTCTCCTTGTGGAGGATGAGTCGCGGGTGGTGAATAAGACGACTGCCCGACTGCGCTAGTTTGGGGAGCGTATGTGCTGTTGGACCGCGGAGGAACCGCAGGGCCCGATGCGGGCTGCGAAGACGCCGCTCCGCTCGAGCCCCCGCCGGACGGCGTCCAACCAAGGAAGTTTTGCAGATTCTGACGGGGATCACCGGCCTTTGCTCTGCGCTTGGTTACCAGTGCCTGAATCGCTTCCATCTCCTTCTCGCCAGGGTTCCTCTTCTTCTTTACAGAAGAGGCTATGATTTGATACAACTCAACGATCAAAGCACGCTCTTGAGCCGTGGACTTGTTGTACTCTTCCCAGCCTTGAGCAGTGCGGGCAGCAATGATGTAGTTTTGGATGGTAGCACCGAAGGGCTTCCGGATACCCATGTAAATGCCTTTCATCGTGTAGGCGGGAATGGCGAATGCAGCTGTGCACATGTCAGCATAATCAAGTTTTGAGGAAATAAGGGAGCCTACCAGCCTGGGGCTTGAGAGCAATTCCAGCAATTCCTCTCCCGAAGCCCTTGATGAAGCCCTGGGCACCTTCTTCCTTGGCTCCCTTGAGGGGTTGAGTGACGAGTCCGGATATGCCTTCATAAAGGCCAGTACCAAACTCCTTTCCTGCAACCTTGATACCGCTTGAAAAGCCAGTCACTTTTTCAACCTGTCGTGGCTCCTCTCCGTACAGCTTAGACGTGTTGTGAAAGCCTCTCTGAAGACCGAGCATGACATCCATAGGAACTTTCATGCCTGCGCCAACAATTCTGCCCACCCCCTTACCAGATTGTAGCGCGCTTTCAACGGAAAATGAGGTGCGCTCGGTATCAGCTGTGGTCTTCGTTGTCTGAGAACCATCGTGTGAATGTGGTGGGGATGCCCCGCTTCCAGAGTTGGAGGGGCTGCGCATGTGTCCAAAAGCTTGTCCGAGGGAGGATGTACTCCTGTGAAATGAACCACCAGATTTGGGGGTATCCGAAAGGGATGTGTTGGCCCGTTCGTGCAACTCGGAGTAGTTCTCCGACACTTGAACCTGTGGACCATTTGTTTGCAATGGCGTACTTCTACCGGACTCTGAAGTTCCGGGAGTGAGTGGCCCTCTGTTGTCGGTACTGCTCAAAGCACTACCCGAAGCTTCTCCCGAACTGGGTGGCGGATTTGAGTTCGTCTTCTTTCTCATATCGGGATGGATGCGAAGAGCTTTGAGTGTTTCGATAGGAAGATCAGCAACACCCATCATCATAGTGGTCACTGTTCCCATGACGGGACTTAGGACGCCAGTCACAGGATCCCAGGGCCCATTGTCAGGCTCATATTCACGGGGCCGGTGCCTATTTTAGCATCTCATCAGTAACAGAGTCACCCACACAGAGTATCCTAGACTTACAGCTTAAGATCAGAGAAGCTTAGACATTTTTCGTTTGCGAGGACAACAGCCGCAAGAGCACTGAGAAGGATTTTTGTCCTTTTCACCCTCCAGACGGCGGCGCGGTTGGGCATGATCGAGCAACGCATTTCGTCGACCCTCAACTGTTGATGAAAGCTCTGTGCGCCAGCATCACACCCTTTCTCTTGGTTGATCTTCGCTGCCAATTCCTGCGCCCGCTCCTGGGAGCTACGTTGGAGACAGAACTGAATGGCCTCCGCAAGCTTGTCTGAAGTGAGTTGCTTGTGATGGATAGGCTCGGGTCCAGCTCCCGCCCTTGCTACCATGGAGCCCCAAAAAGGTTGGTCTCCGAAAAATGGTACGACGACCGTCGGCTTACCGCAAGCAATGCCTGCAGATGTTGTTCCAGCGCCACCATGGTGAACAACAGCGGACACATGTTTGAAGAGCCAATCATGGGGCACGTTCCCCAGCATGAACACTCCGTCGGGGATGCCAAGCTCATCAGCGCCGAAGCCTCCCCAACCCTTGCTAACGAGCGCTCTCACTCCAGATTTCTTGACAGCATCGAAGATCAGCTTTGTCATGCCGTTTGGATCATCCACCACGATACTTCCAAAGCCAATGTAAACTGGCGGTGGTCCAGCTTCCAGAAAAGCGGCAAGGTCAGGAGCAGGGGTATAATTCGATGCCAGTGACAGAAAATAGAACCCTGAGATAGAGATGAAGTTGGCCCAGTCACGGGGTTTCGGAATGAGAGCCGGAGACCAGCAGTAAGTGCATGGAATCCGCATGCGATGAAGCATGCCGGGAGCCGCAAGTGAGCTCAGAGCTTCCAAATGGAGGGTGCGCTGTCGGAACCGATTGATGATGTCACCGAGACCCTGCCATGTCAGCATATCGACGAGTGCGTACGATAGATAGTTCGTGAGTGAAGCATCCGCGTTGCTTGACATGATGTTGGTAAGCGGGTGAGGGAAGGCCTGCGTAGGGGACCAGGGCATGCTACTAGGCGTCAGTCTCAGTTCCAACGACATAGTCGTATAACGTACGTGAACATCATGTGCAATGGTATGCCAAGCTTCTCGGCGCAGTGGACATGGGCGAAGCTGGGGGGATTGGCAATGATAGCGTCGGCCACGAAAGGTCGTCCGGTAGTGTTCGCTGGTATATCCGGACTGTAGTTGGGACTGTTCACCCAAGCCTCGGTGCGCTCATCTGAAGTAACGCCGAAGCCGTCTTCGGATTCGATACATGACCTCCAACAACCCTCAATGATCTCGGCAATGCCTTTACGACGCTTCCCAACGTCGCCGTTTCTCAGCGTGTCAAACCCAGGCATAAGCCCCGGGTTCTTGACCATGAAGGCCATGAGCTCAGCGGGATCACCACCGATACTGAAGAACTCCAGACCATTTTCTTCGACAAACTTCTTGAAAGTGGGGTGTGAAGCCAAACGAACCCTGTGGTGGTAGGTCTCCTTGAGCACCTTGCCCAGAGCAACGAATGGTTGCACATCTCCACGAGATCCTACAACATGTATGACAATATTCAACGGCGGTGGTGGTTCTTTTCCGGGTTCACCTCCGAGCGAAGGCGGAATATAAGGCGCAGGAAGATCTGGCTCGCGAGCGACCACGTCCACCTGACTGCGTAAGGCCGGTACCAGCAGTGTTGAGAGACGTCGGTTCTTTTGGTCGATGTGAATGTTGACACGTCCGTCATCTACGATAGTCAGTTCGTATCCTTTGCATTCGCGAGAGGCTGCAAAGGAGGCTGCCTACCAGCAATAGTGGCCTTTGTCCCTAGTTCTCCATCCTCCGCAATATTTCCAAGCTTTTCGCTGTATGGAGGCGGTGGGTCCTCGGCGATGGAGTCGGGCAGAGTCTGGGAATCCTGTGCTCCCACAGGAGCTTTGGAGGAGGTGTTTCGATGCGCACCAGTGGCAGACGCGGTCGGATCGGCTGGCGGTTGGTCATTTCTGGTAGGGGCACGAGAGGGAAAGTCGCTATCTTGCTCAGCTGCTGCGATAGCTTCGACAGCCTGGCTGAGCGGGTTTGGCTCAGCGGCAGCCGGCGAGTCGCCAGGCGGCGGGGCAGAAGCCATGGTGGATGGGGAATGTGACGGATACGGTGTTCAGGAGGGTGAGGAAACCATGGGAAGCGAGAGCGTTGTGGTGGAGAAAAAAGCTGAAAGAGCGGCCTGAGTCAAGGCGGCGCAGCTGTACAGTTGGAGCGGCGCGTCTTAAGGTTGAAGCCGCCGCGACGTGGCGGTGCACCCTTGATGGCTGCGTCAATGGCTAGCGCGCAACGGCCCTGTTTTGAAGCAAATGCAGGCGGGTAGATGGTAGTCCGCGACAACACCGTCCGTGTCCGTCGCAACTGGCCAGTTGACAGGCGCTCTCCAGAGCTTGGCGTGTGGGCGGTGCTTCAAAACGTCATGGAAGGCACACGACGCAAAGTGGCGCGTGCGCCTTCGCCTTCCCCTCACTCGGGCTCGCCGTTTAGTGGGTCGGCCAGCCGGCTAGCCCAAACGCTCCGGTTACCACCGCGCCCGAACTTCTTCTTCCCGTCGGCACATACTCGCTCTTGCTCCCCTACGAACCCGAATTATTCCTCGCTGAGCCACGTTGCTTTTGATTTCTTTCGAAGAACTTCTGGCATCGTTGCGGCTTTCACGCCGGTGCTCGTGCTTCGCTTCATCACCTAATCAGCCATCGGGTTCCTAAGGCTACTCATCAGCCCACATGATTCCGGATTCTTCGGATTCAAAATCGTGTCCTTATCACCCGACGCCGTTTACCTCGGATCCGAGGCCCCGACCAGCATTCTCGGTATGCCCACTTCTCAAGCTCAATGCGGATCCGATCGAGAGATGAGTACAGATACGGACATAGCCTCTGTTTACATGAGTCTCAACTCTACACAAGCAGAAATCTCAGCATGAATGGCCAATCCCTGACTGTATAACCATCCCTACCTACATAACGCATCTATACTTCCTCGTCACTAATCTTAGCATGATGCTCCGCATCCATCGTAGCCTCCTCAACCAACGCTTGTGGCCCAATGTACCCCCTCTTCCTGATCCAGAACCACCACGCACCCATGAAGATGGTCAATCCGCCAGTGATTAGACAAGAGTAATTCATGCTTGCGGCATCGAACGGAATTGCGTAAGGGAAGTTGTAGATAACGACAAACACGCATATGTACGCACACCCGATGCTGCCGACGGTGTACGCCACCCAGTCCGGCATCCAGAAAGGGCCGGGCACCACGTTGCGGCGGCGAGTCAAGAGGTGCGGCAGGATGGCGGCGAGGAAGGACAAGGTGAGCAGCACGACGAAGGAGCCAACGAAAGCGTTAAAGGCTGTCGTGGAGCCAACGTAGATGGCGCCCATGGCGGTGACAACAAGCGCGCAGGCCACCGTCGCGTTGAACGGGTTCTTGTACTTCGGCGAGATGTGACCGAGGATGCCGGGGAAGGGTGTCGCGCCCTCGCGGGCCAGAGTCCACAGCATGCGGCCGGCGGTGATGTAGATGCCGATGAGGGTGCAGATGGTCGGCAGCAGGACGATGATGAGCAGCCCGAGGGCGCCGGCGCGCGAGGACGTCGCCTGCAGGTAGAGCTCAGCCAAGGGCACTGTGTACGTGTTGGCCAGCAGCGCGTCGAAGTCCTGGATGCTGTAGAAGATGGCTATGAGGTAGACGAAGGCAGTGAAGAGGCCGACCAGCTGCTGCATGGCGATGGCCTTCGGCACGTTGGTGCGCGGCTTGGGGATCTCCTCGGCCAAGTGCGCGACGCAGTCCGGCACCCCGACGGCGTACGAAGCGTTCAGCATGCCTGCCAGGAACGCGAAGCCGTCGGACGAGTAGCCCGTCTGGTTGACAAAATCCCGCCACACGAAGGAGTTGGAAGCGTATCCGTTGCCAGTCGTACCGGGCATTATGGCGCAGACGAGGACGGTTACGAAGCATCCTGCCACGATGAGGAAGAGACCGATTTGGTTGACAAGCGGGAGGGCGCGGTTTGCAAAGAGGACAATGGCACAGCAACACCATGTTGCAATGAGGTAGGTCACGAAGGTATGCCAGCGCTGCCAGACGTACTCGGGATGGAAGAGACCGTACATGCCAAGGATCAAGTTGGCCGTGATGGCGCTCATCGAGGCGGCGCCAAAGATGTAGGCAAAGGCATTCCACCAACCGGCGAAATATCCCACGACTCTGCCATATTTGCGGCCAGGGGTAACGGAAGCCCAGTGGTAGACTGAAGAAGAAGAAGTGTGAGTGCGTTTCCTCTCTCAACTGTGGGGATTTCTCAGGGTGGGAAGGCGATATCGAAAATTACCAGAAGGGGGAGTTCACTTACCGCCGGCACTAGAGGGAATCGCCGACACCAGCTCGGCAATGCAGGCGGCCAGAAGGGAGTAGAAGAACCAGGCGGCAAACTGCAAGTGTACGCGTGAGCATCAACAAGCCGGGCGGCTAGGAAGGTGGCTTGGTTTACCAGCTCGTAGATGACACCGGGCGGACCGCCGTTATACAAGGAGATAACCTTCGCATGCGAGTCAGCCACCCACACGGCTCATGCACGCTGCATGTAGGTCTGTCAATCAACGCACAATGCTGCCGCCCAGGGCTACCCAGGTATTTCCCGTGCAGATGCCGACCGAGGCCGCGCTCCAGAGACTGAAGTTGCGCTCGAGCTCCTGTGCGTGACCCGATGCGTTGAGCACGGCGCTGGCGCCTACGGTCCCCTCCTCGGCCGTGTATTGTGGCGTAATCGCATCGGGCGGGTAGTCGTCCTTCGACTTGGGTGCGTCCATGTCGGAGGATGAGGTGATGGCAAATACGATGAGAACGATGACTCGCACGACAAGAGCTGAGAGACGACAAGACGATTATATTAACCGGGCTGCTACCACCCGTGCTTAGATTTAAGTACAACTGGACCGTGAACACTGATAGAAAGACTGATTAAGAGAAATGGTATCTGGACGGCGTGAAGCAGGTAACAGCGAGCCCAGAGCAGACAGGAGGCCGCGGATGGCGCCCGTCGAGGGATGATCGTGCAGGTATCGCCCTGCAGGAGCGGGAGGAGGGCGGCGGCGATAGGCTGATAAGACGGCCAGCCATGTTAGCCGAGCAAGCTTTACTAAAGTTGCTTGTCAAGCCTGGGGTGAACGCGGGGACGATGGCCCAGTGAGGTCAAGCCCGGGCGTGTTGAGCCGAGACCCTTGCCAAGCGGGCGTCGGTGTCGGCGCCACGCGAGGACCTGGTGCCTGGCAGGCAGTTGCGGCCCAGAGCTCGAGCTTCATCCCCTCGCAGTGACGACACGGGCCTGCCGTGTCTCGTCTCCACGCCGACGCAACCCGGCGCAACGTCTGCTTGACGATCATCTGTCATCGATTTCTCTCGCCGCTAACCGTCGCAGCACTAATACGTCTTCAGCTCGATGTCCACGCCTTCGGCCAAGCGACGCCGCCTCGAGGACGCCCAGAGCGCCTTGCGGAAGCCCTTTCGCTCTCCCTTCAAGACACCCAACCGGAAAGTCGAGCTCGAGAGACCCAGCGCAGACACGACGGCCAGTAGCACCGCAGTGCCCAGCCCGCTCGTGCAGAGCACTCTGCCCGATTCGTCCCCGCCCCAATCGTTCAACGTTTCCTCGCTCCGCACACTGCGCAGTTCTCGCAACTCTACGACGTTATCCACGCCGTCCAAGCCGCCGCCTTTCGTGCGACGAGCCGGCGCCGTCGACATCGACGACCCTCTTGAAACCGCCATACGTGCGGAAGAGCAACGGCAGCGAGAATTAAACAAGCAGATACGGAGTATACGAACTGAGCTGGACACGCTCAGTCAGGCCCTCAGGATCGCAACATCGACCAAAGACGCGAAGCTGGAAGCCTTGACCAGGAAATGGCGCGACGCAACCCGGGCTGCGGCGGAGGACGTATTCGCTACAACCAAGGACCGTGTAAACGG
Source organism: Diplodia mutila (assembly GCA_022560015.1). Lineage (NCBI taxonomy): Eukaryota > Fungi > Ascomycota > Dothideomycetes > Botryosphaeriales > Botryosphaeriaceae > Diplodia > Diplodia mutila. The sequence continues at coordinate 134,885 of JAFISB010000064.1, read as the reverse complement.
TATGGGCGGGATCGGCGCCTGGAAGCAGAACGAACAGCGTCAGCAGGAGTGGAGACTGGGGTTCCAAGCTCAAGAAAACGAGCCGAATCTAGATGAGAGCGACGAGGATGAAGATGAAAATGTTGGACTGACACCCGAGGACAAAGAAGCAAAGCTTGTTGCACGGGAACAACGCGCAGAAGCAAGGGCAGAAGCAAAAAAGGAGCGCCAGTGGCGGGAGCAGCAGGACGCGGAAGCAGAGGCGGAGGCGGAGGCGCAGAGGCAAAGTCGCACCGACGATGGTGGAGACGACGATGTAAGTGTCGATTTTCGATGGCGATGGGGCAGCCCAAGGTTACTGGCTTCAGGCTGATGCAGAACAGAGTTTCACGATGGACATGATGCTCAAGACTCTCAACATTGACCCTAAGATGATCGGATGGGATAAAGAAGGGCAGCGGTGGGTTGACTGAGTTGGCCGAGGATCCGCTACCAACATTTTCGACGTGGATGCCGCAATCAGCAATCAGCGGTGACCCCTAGGTTGCTATCGGGGTGTTTGCACGCGGACGTAGATCACCGCGCCTCACGCAATGGGCCCTTTTATCTGGCTTGCTGGCCAACGCACGCGACAAGCGCGCCTGCGTCTCTCTTTCAACAAAATTCCTCACTTCACCGCCTCTTTCCGCGATACACACAAGACGCGTTTCCACACCTGCGAGTTCCGAACTCCGGAAGCGCTGAGGGTTGCACCGCATGAATAGGATGGTGCATATTCGTCAGGCTGCTAGTCAGGCTGATGTGCGTCTCGAGTCAGGGCTGGCGGCTGCGAGTTCTGATCATGGCTCGAACGGGGAGGACCGACGAGAGCAGCCCCTCCCCGAAGCTTTGGAGGAGGGGCGGACACAGGTCGGGGCGCTTCTGAAAGAGAGCAGAGCAAAAATAAGTGGCATGGGTACATGGGCATCCGAGCTCCAGCTGATTGACGAAGGAAGCTAGGGCGAAAAGAGTCGGTGTCGTGCACTTAGGCGAGGGCATTTGCTATTGCAACACACAAGCCTACAAGGCTTCAATAATGAAACCCATATTGGCTCGCCTCATTGAGCGAGTGCACCTGTCTAGACCAAGGTTATCGCCGTTATCTGCTGCAGGGCGTCAGAGAGCGTGCCGTGCTGAAGGATGGCGTTGCCGGGTAATGTCAACGGCGTCATCATGCTCCTCAGTCCCGGGCGGCAACAGAGGTCGCCCGCGAGTAATCGGACAGGTGCATAATGGGTGGCGCGATGACTGACGGATTGGAGCGTCGGGCCGCGAGCTGCAGGCCGTCGAGCGGAGGGAGCCTTGAGCTCTCGCCTCGTTATGCAGCTGTCGCATGGAAAGATTAGCGGCTTGCAGGGAATAACCTTACGAGCAAGGTTGGCAGGAGGAAGGGCCGAAGGGCCCTGGTCGCGCAATGATCGCACGGTGATATCACGCAGCCGCTGTGGTGTGGGGAAGAGGCACTTCTAAGAAAAGGCACGCCGGTGGAAACATCAAAACACCAGGCCAATCACGGGGCGGATCGCCCATGATGGTCATGGAGGCGAGATGGCAGAGAGGACTCTCAGTCGCCGGGGCTGGGAGATTACGCCGGGTGGCTCCATCACGGGTGGTTTGCTCTGAGTTTTTTTTTCCTTGCTCTGAAGCCACCGGGCCCCTCACGGGCGGCAGCGAGTGTGGGCTCGATTGACCGGTGGCTGGCCCCCCCCTTGCAGTGCAATCCAAGGTGGAATTGGCACTGTGCGACCTGGATAAGCAGGCGGGCGTGGTGGTATGCATCGAAAGATCGATAGCGTCTTGGGGGTTGGAGTTGCATGCACGTAAACGCCAGGCCGCGCAATGATTCGACTGTCGTGATCAGGCCGGCGGGCCGCGATTGGCTGGCTTGGAGCTGGCTGCGGACGCCAGGCACTCGCAGCACGTTGGGTCGTCGGGGGCGCCGGGCAGGGCTTCGGACCAGCCAGAGGGCGCGCGCAACTCAGAGACTGCAGCGTGACCGAGCTAGCGGGAGCGGGACTGCAGAGCGTGTCACTCGTGGCCAGCGGGCGGGGCCTGCGATTGGCCTGCCGCGGGGGCTGGGCTTGTGCTGGGCTTGTGCTGGGGGGTGTCGTCCAGGCGAATCAGCGCGCGACCTCGAACCGCCCGGGCCTGCGCTCCATGACCACCATCCACTCGACGCCCGACCGGAAGCGCTGCTCTTGCTGCACTGCGGCCTGCAGGCATGGCAGCATCCCGGTCCGTCCGTCAGCTGGGCCGGAAGCTTTCTGGGTGGGGCGACCGCTGCGCGCGAACGGGCCCGCAGCTGCGCCCAAGTTTATATATACCGCTGCCTGCGCAACCAAGCCCGTCTTTTTCTCTTCAGCAAGCCCGCAAAGCTCAGGAGCTGTACTTTGATTTTTGTGTTGTTCTTTTTATTCTAATTCTTTTTCCCCCCATTACACTAATTTCACGATCACAGAGTCTGGTACTCTTGTCGCCTTTACGCTTTTTTCACGATCCACCCCCCAAATAATCACCCACTTCACAGTTTCTAATTCACACCCCGTCGCCGGTCGACACCCAGTAACGACTCTCCAAATCTAATTACAGCTCTTGCTTGCTCGAAGCCCTACCAAAACCAACACCGACAACTCTCGATACCCCAGACAATCCATCACAATGGCCGCCATCCAGCTCAACTTCACTCTCCGCACCTCAGCCAACTGCAAGACCGTCCACCTTCTCGGATCGTGGGACAACTACAACGGACAGCTCCCGCTCTCCAAGGACTCGGCCAAGGCCGGCGGCTGGAAGGGCACCTTCCGCTTCCAGGGCGCCACCTTGAAGCAGGGCCAGCGCTACTGGTACTACTACATCATCGACGGCTACCACGTCTCGCACGACCCCGCCCGCGAGTTCACCACCGAGCCCACCACCGGCCGCAAGCTCAACATCCTCGACATCCCCGCCCCCGGCAAGACCGCCGCCGTGCCCGACGTTGCCGCCAAGCGCTCCTCGCGCCGCTACTCGCAAGATGTCGTCAAGGGCCGCTCGCTGTCGCCCTCGCAGATCAAGTCGCCGCGCCCGGTGAAGCCCAACCAGCACCAGCAGATCGTCAACGGCACCTACGAGCCCGCCACCATCGAGGCCCTGACCTCGCGCTTCAGCCACGCCAACATCGACGAGAGCGACGAGGACGACTACTCGGACAGCGACATCGACTCGGACGTGCCGTCGCTGACCTCGCGCAGCTCCAACTCCTCGTCGCCGTCGTCCGTCTCCTCGACCAGCTCGTGCTGCACCTGCGAGCGCTACGGCATCACCCGCGCCGGCGAGCGCGTCAAGCTCGACTGCGGCGGCTCGCGCTGCGGCTATTCGGACGACTCGTCCGACTGCTCGTCCGAGGACGACGAGGTCTACAAGGAGCGCGCCACCCGCCGCCAGGGCGTCGTCATCCGTGGCTAAACCAACATGATTGGCCCGGGTGGGTGCTTGTGTGCTCCGACAATTTCTCTTGTCCCTCGTCCTCCTAGCTGCGATCTTGCCGTCTTGCTACGCGATCTTGCTTACGACCGGAGAGTGATGGTTATCGCCAACCACTCAACCGTAATGACCCCATTGTGTGTGTCTTGCAATAACCCTTTCTTGGGGCTTTAATCGAGAAACCAAGAGGTTCTTTTCGACCGACGATTTACTTCAGTCCGGACTCGAACCACCTTTCTTGGCCTCCTCTTACTCCTTACTAATATCCTAATTCCTTCCCCAGCTTCGTTTCCATAACCAGCTGGTTCTGGGGAGGCGCTTGTTCCTGGGGAAGAGGATTTTTAGGAAAAGGTGAGAGGAGGTGAGAAAAGGGTTGAGATTCCGCTGGTAATAGGCGACCTCTTTTCTATTCTCCACTATCTTACGACCCTTTGGCATCGCATTCGCTTTTACGATTACCCCATGCTGTACACGCTGGGATGAAGGAAAGGGAAACCGGCGATGCCGCAATTGATGAGGAATGATGGTTTTACGAAAATGGGGATGATCTGATGGGAAAATGATGATTCACCAAAAAAAAAAAGATTCGATGGAAAAGTTACGGACACGAGCTCTTTTCGGTTACTGCTGCTCGCCTTTTAGTCCAGAGTTGGAGAAAACGATGAGATTTGGGAAAGCATTGGTTGATGTGGGGTTTTCTATATTCGATCCGCCTTCCAAGGCACAGTGGAAACGGAACGATTTCGATAGTTTATCACTGGCATTCGAGGGAAGGAGGGGTACATGTCAACGAATAGAGAAATGACTCGCCTATACTTGAAGAAGTTTCGTTGTACTCTTGACTGTGATTTTCGTACCAACAGTAAAAACATGCTCCGACTGCATTCATTATCCTTTCCTGGGGGGATTCACTGAAATAATATTCCTGTATGGGTAGCTGAAACCAATATCCAGACGTGAACTTCAAACCCCTATGAGGGCGAGTTGACCAGTTGCCAAAAGGGGAAATCGGGACGGCAAAAAGTTTCGGAGGGAAGGAGATCCCGCCTTATGCAATGCATGCGAGCCCTGCCGAGGTTGACTCCACTTGTGGAATTGGTGGAAGCAACGGGGTGATTGAATCATTCAGAGAACCATGCAACCCGTCGTATTTCCCACCGTCCCCACCCTTTCCCAAGGCAACGAACCTGTGGGGCCTCTCTTGCGTGGCTAAAGGAACCCACAAGTATGTGCATCCACCAGGCAGCAGTTACTACCACATACGGTTCCGTTTAACGCGGCCCGAACCTCAGCGGGAAGGGGTGGGGATTGGAAAAAGGTGGGTAATACGAGCGAACATGTGACGTTGCATGCTCTGGATCCCACCGCAGCGGAAGCGAGGGTCCGACTGTACACTCGGAAGGATGGAAAGAAGGACACTGTCTACCCACCTGCTTACTCGCCGGCAAGAACGGCGACTGAGAAAGAAAAGGTCCCATAGTTGATGACACACCGTGCTCTGAAAATAGCGTGCGCATACAGCCAAGAGAAGGAGAGGAAAAGGAACGGAATGAAACGTCTAGAAGACCCAATGGACGCGTGGCGGGCGCGTGTAAGGGTACCATACGTGGAGTGCTTCTCTTCCTTTTCTGTGCCGATGTTCTATGGAGTCGAGACTGTTGTTTCGGATGGCTGTGGGGCTATGTTGAAATGAGGCACTATTTTCTGCGCATGAGTGAGCATTACCACCCATCATCACGAGACGGAAATATTGGAGGAGTGGAAAACGCGACGTGCCATTGTCGGATTTCCGAGACCGTTGGTGCTATTTCCCGAGACCTCCCTTCGCGTTGGATATGTGGCAATGGCTGATGGGAGAGAAAGAGTATACCAACGACAGGTGTGAGACATGGAAAGAAGAGGCGGTGTACCGGTGTACTGTACTGCGAGTTGCGCGGTTCTCAAATCAGATGGTCAGACTCGGCTTCGCACTGCTCATTGGATCATGTAGAAGAGAAGAAGCTGAAGTAAGGACAAGCTATAGGACGACTTGGGATATATGGTCGGGAATAAGACAAATAACATTAGAAGGAATGAGGCGAGTGGCAGGGGTTGTTTTCCGCTGATTGGGTCAGAATAAAAGGGTAAGGTGAGAAGTGAGAAAGAAAAGAAAAGTGTGGTTGGTGAGACGAGGATGAGACGAAGGGAGCGGAACAAGCAGCGGCAGGTGCGGAAGGAAAGGAGCAAGCAATGCCACGGTGAGGCGCATATACGCGGACGGTGCGTGCATTCATGCTGCGGTGCGTTGGGTGGCGAGGAATTGTAAGGAATGCATTACTTGCATTTACAAGGGTACCTTCGCGTGCGTGCTCGCTGTCGCTGCAAGTTTCTCAAACAGGTTAGTGGCTGCTTGTGTTTCCTTTTCCGTTCGCTAGCTGCGCTGCTGTCTCTGCTGCACCCTGCATAGTGTAGTGTTGGGCAGCTGAGCAGGATGGCATGGCAACTACGTGTCTGTCTCTGAGAACCAAACAAAAGAACTTAAAGAAGCAGCATTCTCGAACACGGCTGCTACCCAATGGCCGGAGGGCCTCAACAAAGTCCCGAGACAGGGTGAAACGAGGAAAAAGCAAAAGACAGTCAATCTCGCATCAGATGAGAGAGCGTAGCAATGCGATGCTGCAGGGACCCCCGTGCCCCCCACCTTCCCGCACTGCACTAAAAATAGAAAATGGAAGGGACTCTACGCCGCCGCCACAACTACCTACTGTGTACTGGCTCGGGCTCGGACACGGCTCAAAAACGCGCGCGTTCCGGGGTCGCTTCGACTGCGCCCTGAAGAATCCCAAATGCTGGTGGTGAGGCTTTGCTCCCAAATTCTCCGCTGACGGCTGTTCGTTGTCCCAAGCGCCGCGGAGCCGGAAGCCTGAGCATACTTTGACATCCGTGCACACCAGCTGGCGGTATGTGTATGTGTACCTAGCCATTATTTTCCCCCATCCCCGCGCTCTTTCGCTTTCTCTTCTCCGGTAGATCGTCGTCGCTTCCGCCCCCGATACCCCGGTTTGCGCGATGGAACGCCCCCACTCGTACTTTCTCCGTATCGTATCGTCCGTACCGCGCGCACGAGGGTATTTTTTTTTATAGAAAAAAAAACATCTCGCGCGCGGAAGCAGGCTTCGCATCATACGATGGCCCAAAACCGGTATCGGACACGGACAAGAACGAACGTGGCTTATAGCTTGATCCAGTTTGCGTCGTTGATTGCAAGGGAAAACGACTGTTGCCAGACAGGGCCTCAAGGCCACACGAAGCGATGACGACGATGGAGGCTTGAACATGATCCGAGCAGCGCAAAGCAGGGATTCCTGAGGAGAGAAGCGTGCGTGCGTGAGTTGGGAGCTAGGTAGTCATCCACGCTAGCTCCGCGGGACCCCGGGCCAATCGTAACGCCACCTCCCGTCTGGTGACGACCATCCTGACTTCCCGCTCCCTCCAGCTGAGGCCGCCGCCTGCAAGGTTGCGCGAACGACTACCCATTGCCCGCGCACCGGAGGTGCAGGCTGCTGATGGCATTTCCCGCACGCTTGTGATTTGGAAGGAGCAGACGCTCGTGGAGGCGGAGTGCATACGTCTGCCTCGGTGGAAAGACGCGGAGAAAGCTGGCCGTCTCGTCCATCCATTGGCCGTGATGCAGCTGGGAGAGCACGGCACATGCTGCACGCCATCGCTGCCTGCTCAGTAGTAGTCCCTCTCAGCTGAGCCACCGCCCACACCATCACCATTTGCTGCCGCCGTGACTCAATTCTGTCACAGGCCCAAAGGACTCGTGGACAGGAGATGACTCCGCCCACGGGAAGGATCAACGATGCGATCAACGCCAAAAATTTATACCGTGTTGCGAGGAATAGTGTAAGTTGCCGGGCTTCAAACTTAACGACACCGGTTGAGAAGCGAGCCCAGAGGTACCCTAAAAGTGTAAAGGGCGAGAGGAAAAGGGAAGAGAAAACGTTGGCGCAAGAAGGAGAGAGAAAACAATTGGGGGAAGAGAAAAGGTTGAGCCTGCCCGGTCCACCTACTCTTTTTTGCCCCCTGCTGCTACCCGGACTCCGAGACCCATGCTTTCCGAAAGCAACCGTGTAAACCATGCTCGCGGCTGTCTCCCGGCATCCCGAACGTCCCGACTCCAGCTCGAAGCAAGTGAATCCAAAGTAAAATGCCAACCCGACGATTATCCTCCACAACAGAGTTTAGACAGAGTAGAAGAGCCCATAGATGCCGCTTGTTGCTTGTTGAAAAGGACACGAGTAAACGGGAGAGAGGAAAAAATCAGAAAACCCATATGGCTGTGAACTCCACCGGGCGTGACGACGAGTCAACATGCGTCTAAAATTACACCCGTGAACGCTCTCGAAATGTCGAATAGCCGTATGTTACGGTCGGTTGCATCCCGACCGGCCAAGGACCGCAGGGTTCAACGGTGGAGCTTGGAGCAGTTGTCGCAAGTTTATGCTCTCAAACATCCAAGCCAGAGAAGAAGAGACGCCCAACGCCGTAGCTTCCGCATTGCGGCCCTGCCCTACGGCCAAGCAATGCCCGGAGGGCTAAAAGCGTCGGTAGCGGTGGAGGGAGCTGCAGGACTCGAAACTCGAGTGGCTTGAGTAGCTCGAGTCCGTGGGGAGTTCGCTGTCGTATGCGGAGCTCAATGATGAGGCAGCCAAGCTGTAGTTTGTGTGGACGTTGCAGGCGTAGCCCACGAGGACTGTCTTCTCCTGGACGCTGTGGCCATACTGTCCGTATTGCGCGCACGGGTCGATGGCGTGCTTGTGGTACAGACAACGGCAAACAGCATAGCGTTCGACGACCTGGTAGCACATGCTGAATGGAAGGTGGAGCAGGAAGCGGCAGGAGACACAGTGGAGGAAATCAGGATGGACGAAAGGGAGAATCGGCCCAAGCGGAGCTGACGAGCGGAATTGAGGAGAGCTGGAGGACTGCAGAGGAGAGAATGGATTGAATGGGCGTTTTGGTGGTGAGAATGGTCTGCTCTCGAGTCAGGCAGCGGGTTTATATAGCGGGTGTTAGCAGTTCTGACAGGCAATGACGAGGGAGGAGGCTCTCTCGACGACAAGCAGCCCTACGGTGTGCATCATGCAGGTCGCTGGCAGGCAGCGAGATGGGAGGGAGAGGTCAGTTGCAAGGGAAGGAAGAAGAGCAGTCAGCACAGATGCTTAGATAGGGCTGCATGTCGCGTTAGCACCGCCCCGGCTCAGTCCCAATCACGGGGAAGAGCGGGCGTTCGGTTGCACGACTGCGGACCGCGATGGAGAGGCTCTCTGCGGCCTCAGCTGGCGCCAGATCCGCGGCGGGCATCCTACCGCGGCCCTGGACTGTGACTCCAACCGGGCGGGCTAGGCGCGAACGGGGCGCGCGGCCTTGCGTGTGGTGAGCATCGCGGCCGGGGGGGGCGGGCTCGCACACCACCGTGCGGATGCGAAGCAGGTACAGCTGGGCCATGGCTGGAAAAAGAAATGGCGAGTGGAGACGGAGGTTTGGCGTGCGCGGAGGGCGCAGTGGGTGGAGGTTACGTGAGAGCACCGCCAGTTAGTAATCGGCCGCCGGCATCGTCGTGACGCCTTGGGGCGATGAATCGCGGTGTGAGACCGCGAGCGTGAAGCTTGAGTGTGCCGCTATTTTTGGCGGGCCAGATCGGATGTGCTGCTACTTCTCGCGGCATGTCACCTCTCGCCCAAGCCTCTGTGGCCTTGCTGACGGCCGCTGCACGCTGTCCCAAGATCTCGGCCCCGCCCCAGCCCTGCACCAGCGCCCCAGCACCCCAGGCCGCCATGCCCACGAAGGGAAGCGCGGTCCTGCCGTCGACAGGGAGGCGGCAGGTGCGGCTCTCGCTCGCGCGCTGCTGCCCCGGCCGGCGCCAACAACGGTGGCAGGCGCTGCTGGCGACCCGGTAGCCGGGCGGACTTGGGGCTGCGGCGTGGTGAGGACGAACCCAGCAATCGCCCGCGGCTGGGCGATGCGAGCGAGGAGGAAGCTGCGCGCGTGGGTCGTGATCCGCGCGGCCAGCCTTCCTACTGGCTGGCGCCGCGCAAGATGAGGCTCAAACCTGCAGACGTCACCGCCAGAACCCTGACCCCCAAGCCCAGCGTGCGGAGCCGGATGCCGCCAGACGCCCACGCCGCCCGATCCCGCTGCTGCAGCTGCTGAGCCCGCATTCGACTATAAGGACACCGACTCGAGCAGCGGTCTGCGCCGGCCTCGCGCCCTCCGCCTCTCGTGACAAGTGCGATACACCAAGGTGGGGGCTGACATTGTTTGCAATGCTGACTTCAACTCCCCCAGACCGCATAATGACATATGATAAGCTGAGGACCCGGGAATAATAGGTCCACGTTGGCAGCGCTTCTCCGCTTCGAGCGAGTTACAAATCTTCCGGTATACCCCAGACGTATCCCTCTGTGCCTGGCCCTCGTCGAGGCTCGAGCCTTCCCGTCCCGCGTACAATCGGAACACGGCGGCTCCCACTCTGCAGCAGTGTGAATGCTGACATACTTGGGCAGCGGTGAAAGCCTCGAGAAACACGACGCAAGCGTCCTGCTGCACTGCACACGCTCGCTCGTCACCTGAACACCTCCGAGCTGTTTTGTCCGGAGGGTGGCAAACATGTGCATGCTCACAGCCTGTCATTTTCAGCAGAGTGACGAAAGTGTGTGCAATGAGGCCGTGGATTAACTAGACTACGTGATCAAGGAACGTTCTTCAAAGATCTATGAATAAAGAATCCTTCTCACGGAACCAGGGTAGGCGTCAGAACGTAGATGAGTCAAAACGAAACTCAAAAAGGGAAAGGAGGAGTCGAGTAAGCCGCACGTCCACATCCGAGGAATTGAAAAAAAGATATGTACCATCCAAACACCCCATAAGCCCCAATCTCCCATGCCTATGCGGATGCATAACCGCCCGATAAATCCCTCTTCCCCAAGCCACTTTGGCCAAAAGCCTACAGATTTTGTGTAGAATCGAAGTGTCGTACAAAGGTCGTCCCAGACTCCAAGCCAATATATGCCAGCGCTAAGGACCAAACAGAAATGAAGACCGTATTAGACAGTACAAATGGTGCGTTCCTAAACTTCATTAACATTTTAAGAGAAGTCTTCCTCAATCGGGCTCCTGGGGCGCTGGTCAGGGGTGGCAGGCACCGAGTGGAATTCCTCGGAGTTGCTCCTCGACAGGCCCTTATTCTCCGGCTTGCCCTCGGTCTCGTCACTGTCGCTCGTCCGCATCACGCTGATACGCTTACTCATCGCGTCCATACCCTCATCAGAGGTGAATGAGTCGCGAGAGCTGATCGTCGACGCACTATCCATGGTGCTGACCGACGGGTGCTCAGACGAAGAAGGTGGCGACCGGGGAGACATGCTGTCATGAGCATGGATATCGTTCTGTGGTTCCGCATTGATGATTAGAGGACCCTTGCGGTTCCGAATAGGGTTGCGTGGGGGAATTCTCGGAGGAGTTGGCTTCTTCACAGTCACCAGTCTCGCACGGATGGCTTGCGGAGTGGCGGCCTGCCGAATCTGTTGCACAACAGGCTCTTCGACAGCCACATTCTCGAAGTCATAGGTTGAGAACCTCACAGGGTTTGTCTCCGGTGCGCTGAGGCCGGCACCAGCATCAGTCTTCTTGACTTCATCAGGGCCCGCTTCTGCGGTTTGAGATGCCTTCTCGTCCTCCACTTGTAACTTGGGAATTTCATCCGTCTGCTTCTCTGCAGCCGATTCAGATTCCTGCTTGTTTTCCTCTTGCTTCTCCGTTTTCTCGACCTCCTCCTGTGCCTCAGATGCTTCTTTAGCCTCCTCTTTGATGCTCTTCATGGACCTTGTAGCGGATTTCGAGCTTCTCCTGGACAAGGCAGGCTGCACAGCAGGTGCGATTTCAGCAATCTCGTTTTCGGGGATTTCCTTCATAGGCGAACGGTTATCAGATTCCGACACCCTCCGACTGCTAATGCTGGGCCCATCGAAATCAGTCTGAACGCCCATGTCGACAGTTTGAGTCGCCCGATCAGTCATACTGCTGAGGGTACTAGTCCTCCAGCTGCTCCTCCTGCTGATTGTCCGGCTGTCCCGGTAGCTGTATCGATCAGAGCTTCTTCTGCCGAATGTGGAGAAGAGAGGGCTTGCAGGGCTCGGGTTGAATTCGAAAGCCTCGCTCGTTGGCCTTTTCCCAGTGCCTGCCTCGACGATGTGCAGTCCCTGCTTTTCCAAAGCGATCACCCCATACGGGTCATCGTCGGCCTTGTCCGGAATTCCAAATATATGGTCGTCCATGTCAATCTCGTAGTCGCCTGGCGGTGGCTCAGATGATAGCAAACTTTGGTCGATGTCGCTGTCGCCTTGTGCTGCCTTGATGGTTTCCAGCAACGGCCGGATCTCCGGAGGTGGGTGCCGTGCTTTGCCCGCGAGGATGTCTGCAACGCCTATCTGTTCACCGTAGAACCTCTCGTTTTCATCTGTCCGTTCTATCACCACCGTCCCGTCTACCTGAACACCAGCGTAGAATCCTCTTGATTTCATGTAGGTGAAGATGGGTGCTTGTCTCTTGTGCACCTCGGATTCGACGACTCCGCCAACGCCGACCGGGCCGGCGACGGCGCTGATCTCGCCTCCAAGGGTGCATCGTACTTTTGAGAATGCCTCCAATGCTTTGTGCGTGTTGATGACGACGACGCAATCGTAAATGTCAACGCCAACGAGGAAGCCGAGGCCGGCGGTGTGAAGCATGATGCCCGATGGTGGTGACCATGAGCCGTCCTCTGTCCGTCCGACCAAGATTCCGCTTCCGCCTGCGCCGGAGACCCAAAGACCACTGCGCATTGTTGTGAAGATGGCGAGACCGACAGCATCGCGGATGACCTGGAATAGAGATGCGTCAGCATTGAGCGCGCAATGGCGGAGCAGAATTGATGCGAAGCTAGATATACCTCTGGCGGGATGTGCTTGAGCACTTTTTGCTTCTGCTGGGGACCGTCGGCAGTGGACAGGACCTCCTCCTCGTAGAAGCCATCCTCTGTCAAGCCGTGGTTAGCGGGCTTCTCCGCGAGGTTCCGCGAGGGATGTACTCACTGCAAAAGCTGCGCAGAATGCGTGCAGCCTTGTCGCTTTCCTTGTCCAGCGTGGTCGGCCAGAAGGCCTCTGAGCCCAGCTTGTTCGACAGCCTGTTGACGGGAGCGCCAAGTTTGTCGGCCCATCCCCACAGCTTGTCAAAGCCAGACTTGCTGGTGTGCTTGGTGCGTTGCCACATGACGGCGGGGCCTGGGGCGGCCGGGGCTGGCGTGAGGTTGTGTAGCAGCTACGAAGGGCGGGCGGTGCGGCTCTGGATATACATTCGCGGCCGGGGGAACGCAGGGCTTTGCGGGAGGAATGGGAGCGAGGGCAATGGGTTGCACAGAATGCGGGACAGCTGCAGCTGCCGGGATGGCATGGCTTCCCAACGGCTGACGCTTGCGAACCCTTCGAGAGCCGCCTGACGTAGCAGCGCCGCGGAGCCGTGGCTCGAGTTGATCGCCCCGATCCTCGTGCCCTCGCCAACTCAACGCGCGCCTTGCCATGCCCGACCCCTGCGGCCATCCGCCAGCACCAGCACCAGCACCAGCGTCGGGCTACGTGCGCCGGACTGCAGCCCTCCAGCCAAGCCGCGGGCAGCAGCGCAGCCTGGGGGACACTGCGCGCTGCAAATGACGGCATCAGGAGCGGCGCATCCTGCAGCGATCCATACCCCCCAGCCCCGGCCGCCCGCGGCACCAGGCCCAGCTGACGACTGCGGCCGAGCTTCGCTTCGACGCCCATCGCGCGAGGGTCCGCAGGGGGCGCCGTGCCACTCAATCGCCCGAGACTCGTCCACCAGGAACACGCTGATCAGGCTGCAAGAATTTTCTGATGCCGTTCGAGAACACCCGCACCCACCGCGCCCGTGCCCGTGATCGCAGATTGTCCCGGGCCAAACCTTGTCCCGCGCCGGCCCATGTGAGGCTGCAAGCAGCCTCGTCCAAAAAGCAATCCCACGACGCAAATTGTTCGACGGCCTCATGCACCCTTCAGCCCGGGCGCCTCGAGCGAAAGCTGAAACGCCAACCTACGGAAATGCTGATATGGCGGCGGCCCGCGGCGCCGTCGCTGTGCTGGAGGGCCGGTGGAAATTGTCCAGACAAAAAGCAATCCCCGCTGCGGCCCGCCATTGGCCCGCTCATCTATTATGCTCCCTTGCTGGGCTGTTGATATGAACTGACTTGGCGGCTTCTCTACATTCGATGAACTGCTCGGGAAGCACAGAAAGCCACCGAGAAAGCCACCTTGACCCGCAGCATCTGATCAGGCCTCCGACATGTACTATAAATGTACAGCATACACGTGTACGAACCATGGCGGTGCCCTCGGTGGCAGAGAAGATCCGGGGCGAAGGATGCATCTCAACTGCGACCTCACCCCCTCTCCTCAATTCCGCCCGGTTTGTGTCCCGACTTGTCCCTGGCCATGCAGGGACGAGGCACTGTTAAATCTGCTCTGGATCCAAGGCCATGCTACAGGGCCGGCGCTGAAGCGAAAGAGCGACGATAGGTGCTTTGATGTTATCTTATTTATTTCCTGACACTGTGAGAACCAATGCTTGGGGGCGTTGACGCCCCAGAATCGCAAGCTTCTAAGGAATTACTACATAGACGCAGCCCATGGAACTTGCACCAGAGCCACTCTTTGCAGCGAGCCTATTCTGTCGCAGTCGGGTAAGAAGTATGTGGAACGTTGCAAGGGTAGATTCACTTTACTTTGTGGTTGACACAATGACTGTGACGGTTCCGCTCCAGCACCTCGCCTTCTAGCCTCAATGCAGCATGCATGCAAGGGCCGAGCGGACTTACCAACCGGAACCTTCGCGCGGACTCGGGACACGAGTGCACATACGACGGTTCACTTCCACGGCTGCGCGCGGTTGCCTTGACGCTAAACAGCTTCACCTCACTGCGCGCAGCCAGGCGCCAATGCAGGGTCCAGGGTCCAAGCTCCAGCTCTTTTCTTGCCAACACCTCTTGCCTTCGCTCTTACACTCCTCACACACCATCCAAGCTCTCGCTTTCGGCATTGCGCCACCGACCAAGCTTGCATTGACGCAGTAGGGCGGCTGTAGGCGGCTGTAGGCGGCTGTAGGGCCGCGCCCTTCACCATGTAAGTCCTTAGCTTCAGTGCAGACGTAGGACAGCTAACTCACCTCTCACAATCAGGGAGGAATATTGCGATGACTGCCACCGGTGGTTCGGCAACATTCAAGCGCACTACGCTAACTCTTCGAACCACATCTATTGCAAGCGCTGCAACCGCAATTTCGTCTCCCTCGATGCCCGTCAAGCACACTGGGAGAACTCGCGCGCTCACAACCTATGCGATTTCTGCAGCTTCGACGGCGAAGATCATGACGAGTTGAAACAGCATCACGACGAATCCGACTGCTGCGGATACGAATGCGAGGGCTGCCATGCCTGGTTTCGCACCTTAACCTTAATCAAAGAACACTGGGCCGATGTTGTCGCATGCGAGGAGTGCAGCAACCACTGCCATACCGAGGCAAACCGTAAGCACCACATGGCCACTCAGCATAGCGAGGCTTCTATTGAGTGCTGGGGCTGCTACAACAAGTTCGTCCGAGTGTCGGACATGATCAGCCACCTCGAGTCCGGAAGCTGTGCCTCCGGCTGCAACTCTGAGGTTATTAACTACAAGCTTATGGTAAAGTGCTCCAACCTACGTCAATTCGTCAAGCCGAAGTACCGCCAAGCATTCCGCCAGAGCGCGGCCGTCGGGAAAGTCTATACTGAATACTTCCCCTTTGCATGTGAGGGCTGTGGTATCAGCTATGGTCTGCTCAGCAGTCTCTGTCAGCACTTAGAGAGCATCAGAACAACAGCATGCGAACGGCGCATCTCCGACGTCTCTCTCCACCCCATGAAGAGAGAATTCGAGCAGAAAGTCCTGAAGTAAGCATCTTGATCTGGAAATCCTTCCCAGTCAGCTCCTGCGACAAAATCTCCGGCGAAGCCTCACATCATGATGCCTGGGAGGCAGGCAACAAATTCAAAAGTCTAGGGCAATCATTTTCACAGGTGTTGGACGTACATAAGGAGGTTGACTAATATGGGCATGACGAAAGTGGAAAGGTCTGGGAAGTTGATATCCGCAGAGATAGGTTGAGTCAGGATTTCTCAATTCAATCGCCACTTCGGTCCTGGTGCCCACTATGCCCGCGGTTTGCTGTGATGTTTCATTTTTACCTTCAATCACTCCATTTCCACGCCGTAGCCGTTATCCACCTGACTCCTCGAACGTCTCTCAGCTCACGTAAGATACATTTAATGGGCGAGGAATGTGGATCATTAATACTGGGTTTGGACAGTAGTCATAATAAAACATGGGGTTGTCGGAGGTACTAATGGTACAAAAGTGGGGATTAGACTAGTATTCCAGTGTCCGACAGATCTTTCCCCCGCTGTGAAGCAATACGTATAGTGGCTGTTGGTAATAATCTATTCAGCCGTCATTGTTCGAGGGTCACGATAAAAGAGAAAGGGGAAATGAGAAAACGGCCGTTATAGCTCGTTCATGTCTCTCTCCCGTTACTCTCGTTTTCCTCCAATTCCTTTCTTCCCCCAGCTCGGCAAAAATTCGTGATGAAACGTGAAAAAAGTGAAGGGTATCTCAAAATCGTGAACCATCCCCATACCACGTAATTAATAGTCGTGAAAGGAAAACGGGAAATATGTACACCGAATACCCTTCACGAAAAATAGAAATCCGCCTGTCTTTGTCTTCCCTCTACAAGAAGCAAACAGCGTAGACGGTGAGCGTGATGAACGCCCACCAGCCGCCAAACTTTGCCATGGTAGGCGGGGCGGCCGAGTCAGAACCGCCGGACGCGGTGGTACCGTTGGGAAGGACGCCATTGATGAGGAGGGTGTCGGTGCCATTGACGCGGGCAACGGTGACGAGGCTCCTATTGAGACCATCGTAGCTGCCATTGCCGACCAAGCTGCTGTAGTAGGCCGTGTCGTTGTTGTCGTCGCAGCCGCACGTCGTGTACTTCTGGCAGTAGCATTCGACCGGCAGCGTCGTATTCGTACCGTTGTTGTTCGGGTCCGACGTGTTGCGGAAGCTGTACGGGTGGTTGTAGTGGTAGCCGTAGGCGCCGTATGCGCTCGACGCCAGCCAGATGGCCGGCAGGAAGGCTAGGGCGGCGATCGGGAAGAGGAACGGGCTGATGCCGCGGGGCGTCGCCTTTCCTGCGGAATAGGGGACTGAGGAACCGCCGCCATAGTACGCGCCGCCACCGTAGGCGGGACGGACGCCCGAGCCGGAGGAAGTGCGGCCGCCGGTGTTGGAAGAGGAGGAAGTGCGGCCGCTGGATGAGCTGCCGCTGCTGGATGACGAACCGCCACTGCGACCTGCGTGGACTGTCAGTTACTCTCTGCGACACGCCGGGGAAAGGACCGGTGCATGTGCCTGCTTGGCGGGGGCCAAAAAACTTACCGCCACTGCCGGATGACGAGCTGCCGCTGCTGGAGCCTCCTCCGCGACCGCCGCCCCCCTTGCGCTTCTCGAGAGCCTTGGAGTCGAAAAGCGAAGCAGCGCGGGCGCCGATGGTGGAAATGTCATCAGTGGCGCGTATAGCCAGGGCGCTGACGTCGTGCGGGATCGACAGTGCCGACACGGCGGAGGCGCCGGCATAGAAAGCAACAACAGTGTGCAGAAACCTCATGCTTGGGGACCCTTGTTGGGCGTGCGATAAGGCTGAGAGGGGGTCTGCTGGTTATATCGTGGGAGTATGATGATTGCTGCAGCCGTTCGGAAAGCAAGCGGAGAAGTACAATATTTGTGAGATAGAGTGGCGGAGAACACGTCACAGCGCAGGAGTGGTGCGGGAATAT
Organism: Diplodia mutila; assembly: GCA_022560015.1. NCBI lineage: Eukaryota > Fungi > Ascomycota > Dothideomycetes > Botryosphaeriales > Botryosphaeriaceae > Diplodia > Diplodia mutila. The sequence continues at coordinate 117,445 of JAFISB010000064.1, read as the reverse complement.
ATGATGACGGGTGCAAACAGGCTAGGTTGGGAGGTGCAATCGTTAGGGTGCGGTTGGAACGGTAGGAGTTGCAGCGCAAGACGAGAGCCTGACCGCAGCCAAGGCTGACACGGCCTGTGAGTGGCGGCAGCGGCGTCCGTGATACCGTGATATCATCAAAGCCACTTCCTGGGGCTCCTACACTAGTCCGCAATTGGCAGCCGGCCAGGCACGTGCCCGCTGCGGCCGTGGCTGTGGAGACGTTGTGGAGGCGACCAACTTTATTCAAATCTTTGTTTTCCAAATCGCAATTGCGTGTGTGTGTGTGCGTGTGTGTGGTGAGCGGTCCCTTGCAGGCTGCCAGGAACGAGCAAGGCTGTCCAGAGAAGGTCGCAAGGCTGTTCCTTTGGATGCGGTGTGGCCACCCGGATCTTCAGCTCTCCGCCAGCCCAATCACCGCTCTTTCTTGGCCTCCAGCAGCCCGCAGTGCTGCGCTGCGCTGCGCTGCGCTGCGCTGCGAGATCCTTCGCTGGTTTCTGCCTGGAGGGCAGCTCAGACCACGCACACTGCCTCATCGCTCGGCCCACAGCTCGGTTATCTCGCTGTCCCTTTCCATCAGCGGCTGCGAGTAGCGACCCTCAATTGACCAATGAGGCTCAACAAAGCCAAACCACAGCACTGGGCCATCTGGAGCCGCAGATATCTTGGGCAGGTACGCACTACTGACTCGCGTCCGGGCCCTGCCCAGAGCCGCGAAATGAAGCTCTGCTTTAACCTCTTAGCTTCCCGCGGCAGACACAAGCGCTAGCCTGACAGACCCAAGCGTACCGCAGGCTGCTGAACAGCACGGCAGAGGGATGCAGGGGCAAAGTCTGTTGGTTTCCCCCGTTGTCGATCTATACTACTGCGTGGCAACCCCAAGATGATTTCGCCCCTGTGCGGTGCCGATGATCAGCTTACCCCAGAGTCATGATCGGCGACTTTGCCACGACCGCAGCCATTGTGCAATCCCGTTCCTCATAGCCTCCGTTATGTACCGAGCACTTCAACATACCGTCCCCGCATTTCTCGCCACTACTGCTCCTTCCTGAAGAATAACTTTCTCCATTGACTGGCACCGCATAACCTCATCAGGTAGAGGAGAATGAGGAGAAGCCTACTGCTGCGCCGGGAATTGCAACTGATTTCTCCTGCATACTTCCCGTGTTGCGCCTTCAGCTAAGTCCCCCTAAAAGCAAGACAGGTGCATGAACCACCCGTGTGACGAACCTGCGCTAGCGTTGCAGCTCGTTGCCGTTTGACTGCTGTGACACGCATGGCACGCGAACAGCAAAAGCAAGCAACGTCGAGGAACAGGACCCCTCCACCCTCTAATTCGTAGCGCTATCGGCGAATAGTCCCGCGTCTTCCAATCTAGCTCCTTTCTTCCGCCAGCCACCTCCACATTCGCCTGTCGTCCTTTTCCTTTTCCATTCGCCCGCATATCTCCCAACTCCCACCCGTCCTTCTTCTTATCTCTGTGACTGTAATGAATTTGGTCATTGCATGCATGTATGCTCTACCAGCTCTAAATTCTCATCATCACGACCGTCCTCAGTCCGTGTCGCTTTAACCATCAGTTAAAGCGAATAAGGACGGCCGTACCTGAAGATCCTTCGCGGATCACCAAAGCTGTACAACCCAGCCCTTTTCCAAAACCAAAAAAAAAAAAGCACAAATCCCCCCCCCCCCCCCCCCCCCCCCCCCCCCCCCCCCCCCCCCCCCCCCCCCCCCCCCCCCACCCCCCCCCCCCCCCCGCCCCCACCCCCAACAACCCAACCCCCCCCCCCACACCAACAAAAAAAAAAAAAAAAAAACACCCCCCCCCCCCCCCCCCCCCTTTCCTCCCCGGCTGCTTACAAACACGGACGTAAGTCAAACGCGGGAAGAAACACAAAACGCGCTTGTACACCTTGGGATTCTCCTGCGTTCCCTACCTTTGCTTTTTTGCCTGCGCGGCCTTTGCCATGATTGCCATGCCTCGGTCCTCGCCATCCGTTCTCCGAGTAGACTGAGTCGTAGGTACGAGGCCGATTTCGTTGGTACTGCAACAATTCCTCAGCGGTGATGAGGAGTTGAAGGAGTGGGCCGATACGTTAATCTCGTCGCGTCCACCGAACATATGCGTCCGGACGTTTGCTTCGACTCTCCATGCTTGATAGCAATGACGCTGCAATACTACTGAAACCAACCTCGTGTAAGTGATCGATCGCCTTTTCCTTTGGATTGTGATGAGCTGTGATGTTTGTGACCGATGCATCAGCGTGCAGATACGTGGAAGAGGGTGACGGATGCTACGGGAGACGTGGGAGATTTCAGTACAGAAGCGCAAATCATCCGGGTAGAGAATGAAAATCGAAAGATAATGCAGACTCGGACGATTGGGCAGGCTCTGTCACGAATGTTGGGGGTCCGTGGCAATTTCCTCATATGTGGATCAAAAGACTCCATATGGTAGAGAATATTATTGTCCAAATTACTCCACATAGCGCTTCCGAGTGACACCGCGAGCCTCATGGAGCGAGCGCTCTCATTTCTCAAGCTCCAGGCTCCAAAGCAAATAATTTTCTCGCTCATAAAGACATCGTTACGGCAAGCACCAACGATAGCAAAATCCAACAAGTAGTTCATAACATCGTCTCGGCTCGAAAGCAAATATCCCAAAAACAAAATACAAACGTGCAGCGATAAACCAAAGGGCCGACCAACCCCATCGCTCAATCACTTTGGTGCCCCAATCAGAACCGCCGGCTCATCCGAAAAGCGGACGGTAGAGGTGCGCCTCAACACGTGCGGACTACGCGGGCTGAGGTCACCACCACCGCCACTACCGTTGCCATCGCCGCCCGCCAGCGAACCATGGGAGCTCAAGCGCTTGTTCCGCTCCCCGTCGACGAACAAATGGCCAAAGCGTTTCAGGATCCCACCGGTGCCATGCAGTCACGCGTCGCCGGTGTAGCGCTTCTTGGGCGGCGACTGGATGAGCGAGTCGGCGCGGGCGCGCGCGGCCAGCGAGATCTTGCTCTCCTTGTTCTTGAGCGACTCGGCCTCATGCTTGGCTTCTTCCTCATGCACCGCGTCCTGGCCCGGGTTGGCCATCTCGTACTCGAGCATCTTGATGAATTGGTAGAACAGCACCGCGAGGACGGCGCCCAGGGCAGGTCCGAGCCCTACACGGCGTGTTAGCAGTGGCGACGGTGCGTGTGCAGTTGGCTTGGGTGTGTGAACTCACAGTAAATCCAATGCTCTGAATCCCATTGGCCGTTCACGACGCAAGGCCCGAAGCTACGGGCGGGGTTCAACGAACCACCAGTGTAGTAGACACCGACCAGCTCGCCGATGAAGAGGGCGAGACCGATGCCGACGGGTGCGATGAAGGTGGCCTTGTGCTTCTCCTTTGCGAGCATGAATATGGTGAAGACGAGCTCCGCCGTCAGGAATGCCTCGATGAAGAGGCCCCGCGCTGTCGACGTGCCATCCGAAAGCGTAGTCCGTACCGCGAAGGGAGTCGGGAACATCACTGACACGATGTACGAGGCGAAGATGCTGCCGACCAGTTGAGAACATACGAGAAGAATGCCGCGCGGGATCGGAATGGCCTTAACCATGACCATGGCAAAGGTGACCTGGGTGCGACGCGATCAGTACGACAACGACTGGGCGCAAAGAGAATTGCGACTTACAGCTGGGTTGAAAAGACCTCCAGAGATACGGAAGAAGATCCAGACATTTACCATTAGGGAAAAGGCGAACACGAGCGCAATGTATTGCAGAGTGGCAACGTCGAAGCCAGTGGACTCGCCAGTGGTCGAGTTCTGCGACTTGTTCTGAGATCCGATATTCGCAACCTGTGTGCCGGAGAAGGCGAAGAACAGGAACATGAAGGTACCAACAAACTCTCCAATCGCGGCAACAAAGTCTAGAAAGAGTTAGCAAGATTCCCGGCTGTACATTTGAAGGACTTGTCTTACGATTCTTTGCCTCCGAGTTCATCCACCAGATTAAAGGCAAGCGTAAGACTTTGCCTGCGTCAGAAGGCGGCCCACGGACACCATTGCCGCCGGCGCTGGTTGGATAGTCATAGCTGTCTTCAGAATACTGGCGCGGCACGCGAGGGTTGGGAGGCGACGGGGGATCGCGAGGCCTTTCAGCGTAGGTAACATTGCGGTAAGTCAAGGCGCCAGGGCCGGGATACTCTCTCAACGATCGGCCACTGGCGGTACCGTCTCGGCGGAGAGGATGGTCATCCTCATAGTCGTAGTAGGGCGTACGTTCGGGGCCGTGATAGTCAGGATAGTAGAACTCGTCTCTGAGCCTGCGCTTGCTGGGAGTGCTCCTCCATGCATGTTCGCTAGCACGAGGATCTGACAGAGGGCCCCAACGCTGGATGGCATTGGACGGACGGGGGGCGCTGAAAGAATTCTGGTGGGAGAGATCTTCCGAGGGTGACTGGATTTCGGGGATTATGGCGTTGGCATTCAAGGAAGCTAGCTGCTCGGAGCTGGTCCGGGGAGGAGGGGATTTCAACGGCGTCATATCCGGGAGCTCACTTGACGGGCGCTTGACAATGCGTCCATCGGGGGTTTTTTCTCCATAGTAGCTCGGAAGGGGGGCTTGCGGCTCTTGGGACATGATGAATGAAGATGGGAGTACTTTGGCGAAAGGGAAAGTCTCACTCCAGTGGCATGCAGGAAGGAAAAGGGGCGGGACCTTGGACGTTTTAAAAACGAAGCGGCAGTTGAAACAACTTTCTAGTTTGAACAGATCAGCATGATGGAGCTTTCTCCGCTCCGTCTACCCTGACCCTCCGTTTGTTCCGAGTGCTCGTCTAGATGCCGGCGGCCGTACGGTCCCCTGTGACGACGACGACATGGCGCCTCCGATCATACGAGGGCGGCGCTCTTGTTACGATCGTGACGAAAAGAGCTGGGATCATCAACGGCTGGGGCAGATGAATGCCAGATTCGGGAGACGGCACAAAGGGGTGTGTGCCTTCCATGGGCGAGCCAGGGTTCTCCGGAGAAGCATAGACTGATGATGCTGATCTTCGCAGGGCCCGGTAGCGCGGATTAGGCGAGACTGGCATGCACGGTTGAAACTCACCACTGCAGCTCTGTCACATCCTGGTCAGAGGAGCCCGTCCGCCAGCCGTTACTGGCCCGCACGGAACCTGGCGCAGCACGTGATACCGAGAGACAGGCACATCCATGGACTGTGTTTTCACCAGTCGGCAGCGCGCTGGACGGAGCTCGGCGGAACACGCGATACAGGCAACGGTCGTCTCGGGATAGCGACAATGCATCGGATGACGTGCGTAGATCTTGCGGGAGTCGAGGACATCGCTGCAAATAGATGGCCCATGACCTCATCAAGCTCAGCCTCCGGAAAGCTTCTGCTTCAGCGGTCGTGATGTTCTGATTCTGCGAACCGCTGTTAAGGCCCAGTTTCAGCGTCCCTGAACAAAGTCTGCTGCTGGCCCCGCCGACGTAATTACACCGATGCCGATGCCAGGCCAGACTGCAGCCGCCCTCGTCCCTGCAGGCGTCGTCTTTACAGCTTCTCCAAGACCCTGCGAGTCAAGACACCGACGCGTGTGACGAAAGGTCTCCCACATCACGTATCCGCCTTTCGCTTTTCTCCGCCCCCAGTTGCCCGCCTGTATATCCAACCCAGCCACCCTTCTTTTGGCCGGCACTCGTCTTCAAGCATCTGTACCATGTCTTCAACCACGAGAACTTGCTTCTCGAACTCCGAAACACCATCTTCGACGTCTTCTACTTTCCCACGAAGAGCGTTGACTTCGTATTCGAGCTTCGCTCCTAGGGTTTCGATGTCTTTGATGGCTTCGTGTAGCCCTGCGCGCTCCTGCGAGAGCATTTCTTTTGATTCGTCTCGAAGCGAGTTGTATTCATCCAGTCGCGGGTAGTAGATCTCCTCGAGCTCTTGCTGGTCGCGCTCTGCCATGACGTTCAACTCTTGCACATGGTTGATGGTACCCTCCACCCACGTGTTGACCACATTACCCAATCGCGCAAGGCGCTCCCCGTTGAGCCGTGCTTCTTCGGCGGCGAGTTGTTCGCACGCTAGCTGCTTCGTCGGATCGGTATTTCCCGGACCTTCCTCCTCCAAGCCCTGCGTGACACTTTGCCACCGGAAGAGGCTCTCTTCGGCGATGCTGAGTGAAAGCCGGCGGGGCCAGCGCTCTTCGGATCGGCTCTCGTAGCTGCGGCGAATGACCAATTGCGAAAAGCTGTTGGTGCGACGTAAAAGCGGACCCGGCTCGAACTGCACGTTGCTTTCAAACAGCTCGTCCAAGTCAATTCCGCGGTAGATGGACCCTGCGATCGAACCTTCGGCCGTTTCCGTCCTCGACAGTGCTGTGCCCTCGTTCGTCAGGATTGCACCAAGTTCCGGCTGTTCGTCGCCAGCAGGAAGACTATCCCGACTGTTAAAGACCTTGGATTGTGAATCCAGAGGTGTCTCCGACAGGACTTTTGCAAACTGCCCCTGCGATTGCTTGGGGCGATCCACCACCGTGTCTTCAGCTGCGCTCGACACGTCCATCGAGCCTCGTGGACTCGGTTCAGGCGGGTAGTTCGCGCGGTCCTCTGTAGTGCTGATCTGACGCAAGAGACTCGAGCTTCTGTTGTTACTTGGAACAACAATAGGGTCGTTCTCAACTTTGGCTTGCTTGTGCTGATGGCTACGCCGCCCGACCACGTCCTTGAGCCGCCCTCCAATTCCACTACGAGCATCACCAAGCTTCCCTGTAGCCCGTTTGATCCGTGACTCCTTATCTTCAGGGGAGTATTTATCAACAGAAGCTCCTGTATCTCGTTTCCGTAGTTTAGGAGGTTCTGCAGTAGACTCTCTTCGTTGAACCATCGCGGGTACCGGGTCATCCTCGTCTTTGGACTCTTTGCGATTTGCTTTGGTATCCTCATCGGGGAGTCTGCTGAACATGTTACCATGGTGCTTCCTCGGTTTCCCATACCACAGCCACTTCGATCGCTCTCCGTGGATCAGTTGGACGAATCGCTCGATGTCAACTGTCTCCACCTCCGCAATGCCAGCCTTGTCTCTTCCACCAACAATGTCCATCACCATCTCTCCACCTTTGCCACTGAGTTCCGCGACAGTAGATTTCACAGCTTTCGGTACTGTCCAGCCTTCACCACTCGCAGTCTTGGCAGTCGTACGGTGCAGTAGCCCTAGAGTCTTTCGATCCAGGCGGCGCGTCTTCTGGAGCCTCTGTGATTTCTGGAAATAAGCTATGCCTCGCTTGGTGTTTTCGACGTCGAAGACGTCTTTGGCGATAGGCGCTCCGTAGGCATTCAGCCGATTACGCGCTCCTATTAAGGTACCGAGCAAGGCAGATACGGTAGTGGGACCCAAGATGCCGTCGTGGGGCTCTATGTTGTAATATTCGTTTCCAATCTCAACCCACCAATCGTTCACAGCCCTCTCGGTAACGTCGCACAGCAAGCCGTCGGCGTACTCTGGTTCCAGCTTGCCAAACAGAACCAGCGCGACCTGGCACAGCTTCACAAGCTCGATGACAGCTCCAGCAAGCGGGATTTTCTCACTCGTGCGATAAAGCTGTTGAAATTTGGCTTCAGTAGCGCCGCTCGGTGGAGCAAGCGTGATTCCAACTCGGCCAGAACATCCCAATCTCTTCAGGTTCTCGTTAACGAAAAAGGACTCCCGGTGTTTCCTGACATCTCCATCCGGAACAGGGATAACGGTCAATGAGGACGGGAACACGCTCAGGTTCGTGATCATAAGGGTCCCAAGAGGGGTATCTCGAGGACGCGCATGGTATTGGCTGAGGGCCTTGAAGTATATGCGCAGACGTAATGACCAGGTCTTCTCGTCGGTGGGGACGCTGAGCACCCCAGCAACTACTTTATGGGACGGGTCGCCAGTGTAAGTGGTGATCACGAAGGTAGGGTGGGTGCGGGCGCAGGCCCACTGCTCGACGATGTAGCATTCGTAGCCTTCGAGAACGCGGCGGCGGTCGAGAACGACAGTCGATGGGTCTTCCTCCAGGTATCTGGTCAGACTATTAGCTAAGGCCTACCTCAGGCCTATGGAACTTGCCTGAAGGCGACACTGTCAGTCAGGACGAAGCGCTGGTGGCCTGCCTGAACGGGGCCCCTTTGCAGTTGCTCGGTGGATTGGGCAGCCTCGGGAGCGTCGCGACGAGCTTCTGTAGACGCGCGCGGATCCACATCTTTCGCAGCAGCTCCGGTCTGGATCGGCGCAGGTCCGCTATCGCGAGGTTCGAGCTCCAGTTGGTTGCGCGGCATGATGGGCACCTCGGGGAGGTGGAGGTTCGGGTGAGCTGGAGCTCGGCAGGACTAGGAGTGAGCACGGTGGTATTGGCTGCGCGCTCGAACGGACGCCTCCATGTTGGCACTGCTGCAGCAGCGGACAGGCCAGTGCGGGCGGAGAGATCGGCCTGGGATCTTTTCGTCGATGCGACGTGAGGACTGCAGTGAGCAGCGCGGGCACGGGGCGGCGTTTCGTGATGCGGCGCAACGTCACAGCCCCGGGCGGTCACAAGCTCTCGCCATTCCCCTTCAAGTGCCGTTCAACACCATGTCCTGCCGCTGAACATGGCAACGTCCCATGTGACTCCATCGCTTGCCGCTAACCCCGTCGCATTAGAGCAGCCCCAGCTGCTCCTTCACGCCACTTCTCCCGCCGCCCCGCTCCGTCCCTGATCCGCGCCGCCACCAGACATCCCGCCGCCGCCATGGACACGCTGAAGACCGAGCACGAGAAGCTCCAGAAGAAGGGCAACCTCAGCAAAAGCATCAATGACGTTCAGAAGACCATCGATCTGCTCATCAAAGCCCGCGCCCAGGTCGCTGATGGTGCGTTGGTCCACCTCCGCTCTTGGAACGCCCGGCTAACATCGTCGCAGACCCGGCGTCGGCGCAGATGACACTTGCGAAGGCACAAGCCCCGGTCAAGCAGTCGTTCGAGAAGGTCAACGAAGACCTCAAGGAGGTCCATCAAGCGCTGGGCAAGTATGGGAAGGCCCTCGATAAGGTACGCCGTCGCAACAGCGACCGCACCGGGAATGTCTAACCCGCATCCCAGAAATTCAAGGACAAGCCTCTCCCGGACGCCGGAAACGACGCCCTCTCCGCCCACGCATCCCTAGTCAACCGCGCCATAGCCATGCACCTCCTCCGCGAAGGCCAGTTCGGCGTCGCGTCGACTTTTATCGACGAATCGAAGGCTCGTCCGCCGAATCCCTCCTTGACAGCAAACAACCCCCACCCTTACACGGCTGAACAATGGGAGAAGGCTTTCACGGGCGGCCAGATGGACAGCGGCGCATTGCAGCAGCAGTTTGGGGACATGTACCACATCCTGCACGAGCTGAAGCAGCAGCAGAATCTCCAGCCGGCCATCGCATGGAGCAGAGAGCACAGCGCGCAGCTGGAGGCACGGGGAAGCAACCTGGAGTTTGAGCTTTGCAGGTTGCAGTATGTTTGTCTATTCATGGGCCACGAATTGGACGGTTCCATCTCCGAGCCTGACCAGGGTCCGCTGCGTGCGTGGGCCTACGCCAGGAGTGAGTTCGGCGCCTTCCAGTCTCGATATTCCAAGGAGATACAGCAGCTTATCGGGGCCATGGCGTTCTGGGAAAACATCAACGACTCGCCCTACAAGCGGACTTTCTACAATGAGCATGCCTTTGAGGAGGTTGCTAACTCCTTTACTCGGGAATTCTGCTCGCTCCTCGGCCTTTCAGCTGACTCACCACTGTACATCGCTGCCACTGCTGGCGCCATCGCGCTCCCAACTCTGCTGAAGCTGCAGAGTATCATGCGGGAGAAAAAGACGGAATGGACGTCCCAAAACGAGCTTCCGGTAAGTCATCTGCGTCGATCACACGCACCGCGGAATGTTGTGTAGCCTAACATGACCAGGTCGAAATCCCCCTGCCACCTTCGTACTACTTCCATTCTATTTTCGTATGCCCAGTATCCAAAGAACAAACTACGGACCAAAATCCTCCAATGATGATGCCCTGCGGTCACGTCATCGCCAAGGAGTCTCTTGACAGGATCAGCAAAGGTGCAAGATTCAAGTGCCCCTACTGCCCAGGCGAGAGCCACCCGAGAGACGCGAAGAAGGTGTTCTTGTAGACTGCATCACGAGACGCTGTCGTGCGACTCTGATTGCATCGGCGTATCAGCGCGACGATAAGTTGCATACTGTTCAACGGCGTTTATGTTCAAGGCACCTTGGGGGTTTGGGACACGGGGCTTGAGGATGGACACTCAAGTAAAGGCGTTTTGGTAAGTTGTTTCATTTTCGTCACCATTCAGAGTTATACAGTAATGCAAAGAGCAAATTTCTGTCCACTATCCTTTTTCATTCTTTGTTTCGCGTACTCTTTATTCATTTCTCCCACACAAAAATGAAAGTACATGACGCGGGACGTTATAGCAGCATCAGCGGCGGTAGCCATCCCGAGACTAAGTCTTTGATCCCCCCCTTGTATGAATCATAGTCGGACATGCGGAGCAGTGGAGCAGCGGGTCCTTCAGCGGATATGCTCGCTCTGCAAATGGTCGCCTTGCGATTACCAACACTGGCAACAGAAACCAGGCGTGGTTTGACTCGCGTTGGATCGGTCCTGCTCCATGGCATGTGGGGGGAAAGAGGTGGGGATCCGAGTCCAGACACCAAGTACTATACACAAATACCACCAACGACTGACGTACCGGGCCTTTTCCTGACCAGCAATATCCCAGCTCCCGGATAGAGCCGCGCGCCCCCGCCGTTCCCGAGTTCTGGGCATACGTCCGTGACTTCGCAGCTCTGACCGTTTTCCAGCTCCCCAGCCTCCGAGATCTGACCGGGGATTCCTTGGGAAACGTGAAACACCAAAGAAAAAAGAAGACGGATTCGCCGATCTAAGCGGCCAGACTCTTCTTTATTACCCATCGATAAAAATTCGAATCCTGTGCGGTGGAGGCGGTGGCGAGCGCTCGTAACGGAATCGTGAATCAACGGCACTTGCAGGGTGGCTCCCGGTGTTTCTATACGAGACCCTTTTGCGCTACAAACGTAGTACGGTGTGCTCATAGCCGTAGCCGGCCAAGATGCCGGATCAGCCACCACATCCAATTCACCACTCAGAGCGCCGGATTTGGATTGTCACAAGGCAACCGCCGCTTTTCCTTCGACATCGCATGAGGTCTCCAGGCAGCAGCAGCTGCTGCCTAGAGACGTCCACGATATAAAATCGCCCAACTACAATCCCCAAACTCTTTCTTCTCTTCTCCTCACACTTACCGGCTAGGGTGATTTGGTCGTGAATCAAGTCGACGACCCACCTGCCTGGTGGTCCTGCATTTGCACAGCGCGGTTATGACCACTCAGACATGAAAACCGCTCCTGGCGTTTTCTCTGCGGCCTAATTTTTGATTGACAAAATGGTGGAGTTTAAACCCGCTTTGGCGTGGTGGCTTGGCTACGCCGACTTTCTTTTCGTTGACGCTGCCCGCCTTGCGTGGGCGGTTGAGGAAGAGGAAAGGGGTGTTGGTGAGGTGTGGCTCTTCGCGTATTGACGCAGGGTGAATGTGTATTGAACGTCAAAACTTCCATGAAGTCATGTTGAATCATTTAGATGCAGCAGGGATTTGCTTCTTGTGGCCAATCAATGAACCTTTCGAGATTTGGCCAATGTGTGTCACTCTTACAAATCACTCTTACAATCGTGGTGATCGGGACCGCTGGTATTATTGCACTTGATCGAATTGGTTAACTGATTTACACTTCACAACTTAATGCTAATGTTGAACGTATCCAAAGCCAGCGCTACACCGCTGAGAACACTCATATATGCCACTAACACAGCCATCGACTGCATCTGAGTGACTCGCAGCGTCGGAATGGTCAGATTCACCAGTCCAGTCAGCAGATTAGCGATCAAGAATATCGCCAAGCCATTCCGGTTGAACGATTTCAAAACTCTGCTGGTCGCTTCCTTAGCCCTCTTGCTCTCTTCGCTTTGCGTCTTCGCCGAGTAGATGCCAGGGAAGAAGATCGTCTCAATGGCGCAAAACAAGGCGAGTTGACCGCAGTTGAAGGCCGACACCCAGAGAAAGTAGGGAAGGTTGGCGAGGCGGCGCGAGACGCGTAGGTTGAGGCCGTAGTAGCCGGTGGAGAAAATGTACATAGAGCTCCAGACCATGGCCCAGAAAAGGAGACGGCCAAAAGCGGAGCGCTTGAGGATGCCGTAGAGTTGGTTCGTCTGAGGAAGCGAGGCAAAAGAAACGCGAAAGGGGTTGAAGCGCACACGGCTGAGTTCACCGCGGAGTTCGTTCAGAGATCCTTGTGCAAGCTTCAGGCAGTTCTTGCGCATGTTGGTGCCGCGCCGAGAGGTACGGCCACGATTGCTGTCAGTCTCGACGGCGGGAGTCTCATCTACGCTGATATCTCTGGGTAGGATGTACATTCCGGTGGCGCGCCCAGCAAGGAAGATGGCGAGGTATCCAAAGAAGGAGAAAATACCCTCGCGATTCTGGTTGAAAAGGTTGGTTCGAGGAGCCGCCACTATGAAAGCCGTAAGGTCGGTGAAATCCAGTGCGCCCTCATACGTAACGCCGAGGATGATTGACAAGGCCGTGAAGGACGGGAGTATCGCAAATGCGGACTCAAAGAGGGCCAAAAACGGAGGCAAGAATCCTAAAGTAAAGAAGAAATTCCAGTGCACACCGTACTCCGTCACATGCTCGGCATAGTCAAGGCCCTTGACGGTCCACAGGCGGATCAACCCGAGAACAAGGAGGGGTAAAGAGTGCTTCGTTGAGGCGTAAAGGCGAGTAGTCAATGGCAAGTATTTGCCAGTGGCCTGCTGCTTGAGAATTGCGCGCGCGGAGACGACGCCGCCAGAGAAGACGAATGAGCCAACTCCCAGATCCATCAAAGAGGTGCCCCAGTTCTCCACCTTGGCGAAGCGCCGAGGAAACATCCTGAAATCAACTGCCAGGATTGCAGCGCAAGTTACAATCATCATTGCGCCCCTCCATGCTGTTACAAATGGCTTCTGGGGAAGCGGGTCTTTTGTAGGCGCGGTGTCTCTCGACGGCGAAGGGACGCGAGGGTGGCTGTGGGTGCTCGGAGGAGCCGATGTGAAGGCGGCGAATATGGCATGAGCAATCAGAAGAGCATTGAGCAGTAGCGGCGACCAAGAATAAAGCGTAGTCGCAAGGAGGATGGCGACACAGTTAAGGAGGATGTCGGTTGCGCAAGCGGCAACGGTGTAAGGGGTGAAGAAGTTTTGTCGCGCTTGCAAGACAGACCAGAGCAGAAGCGCTGACTGCAGAGAACATTAGCTTGGAAGTTGAGGGGATCTGGATCAAGCGCACCGGCGCGACGAGGGTCACAAGGTTGATTTCGGAAACGGTGCCTCCAAGAAGGTTGGAGACGAAGGCCTCTTTCGCAGCCTTGTCGTGGACCATTGTGCGGGAGAAGAACGGGAGCAATGACAGAAGACTGCTTTACATGACTTGAGGGTCGGCGCGGTGGGCGGAGAAGGCGAGAAAGAGTGAGGCCGTTCAAGCTGGCCTCTTCTTGAAATGTCAGGCACCCGCATCGGCAGAGCTCCACAGCTCGCATCGGCGCCGATCAGCTGGGGGCGTGTAAGCGTGAGCGCGACGCGACTGGTCGGAAAAGATATTCGCCGACGGTCACGGCAGCTGCGGACGTCGAGCTTTCCCTTGCCTCCGCTGCACCTTCTCATCTCTTCGAGACAAGCCCGTCATCCGCCTCAGTTTGATCGCATCTCAAGCTGACCGCCGTGACCTATCACATCGGGCGGCCGCGCTTTCTGACGCCTCCAACAGCGCACACGAAAATGCGCATGGCCCTGGACCATGTTTGTACGACGGCCGCGCCCCCACCGGGTCGAACATGGCGGCCATCTATATGCATCGTTCTGCAGGAACCCGCCACACAGATTGTCGAGCATGCGCTCTGGTCGTCCGCGTGTCAGAGCGCCATAAGGCGGAGGGGCGCTCCCCAGCAATCCCTCCTAGCTACCAATTTAAGAGAAAAAAAATAAAGACATGGCTGCGCCTTGGAAGCTGACGCCCGCATTTGTTTTCTACGCCGCTTTCTTTTCGTGAAATGTTGTACTTAAGCGCACCTCCCCAGTGCCCGACAGCCCGGTTCTTGGAACTCTGTGTTTTCTGCAAGGCTGAGGCTCGACTTTTTATCCACCACACCGCGGGAAGGTGCATTGCCGCTGCATGTACGCTGATTGTATGATTGCGGGTAAACATGACAGCGCAGCACAAGAGCTTGGGCGGGCGAGACGCGACCAAGGACCAGTTCGCCGCCTTCTGGGAGCTGCTTGAGGGTAAGACTGCTGCTGCCGGCGGTGGTGCGGGTGGAGTGATGTGCATTTCGTCACTGCCGTTGGATTCGCGAGCCCGCGACGCCCTCGACCCTTCCCTCGATCTCCCCGCGATCGAGCCGCCATCCCGTCACCGGCCTGCATTCTCGCAACCTCGCTCTGCCGACCATCCCCATTCGTTGTTCACGCTCTTTTCCTACTACCAACGAGCCGCTCCTTTGCTTGTCGACCAGCAGTACTTCTCACTCTTTACTTTGTCTAAACCGGCCGCGGACATCATGCCGGGTCCGCTGAGGGAGCGCGATTCCAACGCGCACGCGTCGAGACGCTCTTCCATTCAGTTCCTTGATGATCTCCGACCTAAGTCGTATCTCTCTCACCAGCGCCTCCTCGAGCACGACCTTGCACCCGCCGATGAGTCCGAGGAGAGCACCGACCCGCACTTCATGGTTAGCACCACCGCGTCTGCTTCACGCAGCTCCACCTCGGCTGCACAGCCATCCGCCAACCCCAGGCCCCGCCGTACTCCGACTCCCCACTCGCTTCTGACTTTGGCCGCCTTTGGCTCGAAGAAACCCAGCAGAGAACACGCGGACGACGTAGCCCGCTCGGACGCAGATACGAGAGGCACCCCCGCTCTTTCTCCGGAGTGTTCTTCTCAGGTAAGACCAAGATCTTCACCCGATGGTGCAGCTCACTGAACTTTGCGTAGCCCGCAGCATCGCTGCCCGCTTCCTCTAATTCCGCACTTGACAAGCCGCTGCCGATCCGCCCTGTCGCTCATGTCGTGAGCACCAGCCCCTACAAGGAGGGACGCACGCTCATCGACGCATCGGAAAAGCCTCTTCGCCGTTCGCGAGGTGCGTCCGCCGAGGACGACTGGCCAACTCTTTCTCCCACTCAACCCGCAACACCAGGCACTCCCCAAATTTCCTCTCAATCTGATCTTACACCTCCCGCATCGAGTTGCATGCCCATGGACTCCACACTCAATCGAGCGCCTGCTTCGCCTGGCAAGCAGCGACCTACAATCAAGATGGTAGCTCAAACGAGCAATGAGAACATCTTGCCGAGTAGTGGGCGTACAGAAAAGATCTCAACTCCCCCGCCTACGAGAGCATCCAACCCAGGCGCGAAGCTTCCTGTCGACCGTCCCGCCTCACCACCTAAAAGCTCCAACCAAAAGAGCAACTTGGCCGGTCACACTGCTGGATCCTCTCTTCCTCAGCCGAAGCCCAAGCTGGTCGACATCCCTTCTCCGAAATCCAGGCCCGGTCGTAGACCTCCGGTC
The DNA here is from genome assembly GCA_022560015.1 of Diplodia mutila. NCBI lineage: Eukaryota > Fungi > Ascomycota > Dothideomycetes > Botryosphaeriales > Botryosphaeriaceae > Diplodia > Diplodia mutila. The sequence continues at coordinate 101,747 of JAFISB010000064.1, read as the reverse complement.
ACCAACACCGGCGCCATTCCTCGTCCGCGTGTCAATCCCCGCCCCAATGGCCCTACCCAAGCCAACGACACGCGCCAGATAGTCCATCAGCCACATTCGGACCACCCTCGCGGATATCCTCGCATGGATACGTCGAACTCAGCCTCTCCCGAGCTTCAGTCTGCTACTGGCAGCATGGGCCACCCTCGCTCTCCCATCAGCCACCAGGAGAACATGCAGCGCAAGAAAAGCGCGATACCTATCCCTTCTCGCACCACATCTCCACATTTGATGCCTTCTGGTCCCGCGGTCTTCACACTGAAGGCCAAGGTTTCCACGCCTTCCTCCCTGGGCGGCAAGTCGTTATCGACCATTGAAAGCGTCGACACTGGAAGGATCGAACAGGACATGGATACCAACACGGTCATGAGGCGTGGCCCGCAGCGTCGACCCACTCTCAGCGGGACTGTCAGAGAGTACAAGCATCTCAGTGCTGACACTGATGCCGACCCCACGACCTTGTCTGCACAGACCGAAACCACAGTTTCACGGCCTTCGAGTCGGACAGAGAGCTTGATCTGGGTAGAGACTGAGAACACCGAGGGCATTCGTACGAAGCGTCTTTCTAGTGGTGGACCTGATGGATTGATGTCTAACTATGGACCCACGCTGACCGTTTCTCCAGACGCCGACGAGCTGATCATGGGACGCAAAACGTCGCCATCGCCTCCGGTTCCTCCAGTTAGTTCTGCGTCTGCTAGATCATCGGGGCAGAAGTCTCGCGACTTGCACCGCAGGGCTGTCACCAACGAGCACCGTAAGGCCTCTGGTCAAAGCGATGCGAGCAACGGTATGCGTGCTAAATCGAGAAATGCAGCTCTTGCGAAGACACTACGTCATCAGAGCAGCGCGGACTCAATTCAGGCTGAAAACTTCACGGTCAGATCTGCGACCGAGCCGAAGCACTGCAGTCCTGATTCTTTTCCCCAACTCAATGATGAGTCAGTTCGCCTATCAAGTACAAACCACGTTGAGGAAAACTTCCCAGACGACAATGAGAGGCTTGCTGCAGTATCTCACACCCTTGCTATGCTCGAGGGTGGCCACAGGAAGGGCGCCGAGAACCCTCAATTGAAGCAAGACGCTGCGCTCGCTAGGACTTACGTGGACAAAGCTCACAAGCCTCCGACCAGTGCCCACTATAGCGATGTCTTCAGGAGCAGCCAGACTCATCGTAGTAGTAGTGGCTTGGTTCGTTCCGACTCCGGCCACAGCACCGTCAGCAGCAAGCATGTCACCAGCCTCTCGCGAGGCACTGCGAACATGAAACGCTCATCATCGGCTATTTCTGTAGCCTCATCACGCCCGCCGGTTCCAGCCAAAGACTACAGGCCTGCTTCAAAGGCCCCATCCAAAGATCCCTCGATTCAAAAGCGCAACTCGTCAGGACGGATTGGTACGGCTGGCTTGCGGAGCCCTTATGGTCTTGCAAATGGTTACAGCGCAACTCCGTCGAACATCCCTCAGCCTTCAAACGGCTGTGGCTCATCTGCACGCCTAGGCTCGGGGCAGACTGTAACTGATACCTCGCGATCCGTATCTGAAGAGAAGCGGTCCGTGTCCAAGGCCAAGCTTACCATGTCCGGCTTCCGTGGCTTCTTCCAAAAGAGGAGTGACCTCAGGATCTCAGGCAAGGCCGGCGATAAGAAGAAGCGCTCCAACACAAAGGTCGGCTCGACTGGGAGCCCAATGCCCGAGTTGGGAAAGAGGAGTGGACACAGGGTCACCAAAACGCCTTCTTGCCGACGTAGCCCTGGTCGTTCAGGAACACTGACAAAGGCTTGTCACAAGCATCCTGCTGAGTGCGTAGCGGCGTCGCCGCCCCCAGAGACAACTCAGGATTCTGAACTCACTCAGACCACGGCGCTGGCAATGCGCGTCACTACCATGGCCCGAGAGCAAGAGGACGACTCCAAGAAGCACCAGTTGCTCTCTGTGGCAACTGCTATGCTTGGTGCCATTGATAGCGCAAAGCATGCGAAGATCGCCGCTGAGCAGGCCGCACAAGCTGCTCGCGAAGCGAGCATGCACCAAGAGATGACCCGGCAGAGCCTTATCGCCATCAACAAGATCCTTAGCAATTCGCATGGACTCATGAGCACCCTTTCCTGTTCTCGCAACAGTTTACGCCAGAGGAACTCACGCCCCTCCACTATGGTGCAGTGATCCCTGCTGGCCTCGGTACTCCAGCCTCAAGCTTTACCATGGCCTTCGATCATGCATTCGATTGGGCCTTTCCGACCATGTCAAATCTAGTGTTCTAGACTGATTAACCCTTTGGGGTGTGGTGCCTCGCGGACAATCAAGGTTGCCACCTCGAGTGTGGTCAACATACAAATTCACAGGTTTCCTTTAACGGCTTTCTGCGGCTATGACCGCTCTTTATTCCACACACAGCGGAGAAGTCGCGTTTCTGTTTGGTAAATCTCCTTCCCTTGAGCATTTTTGCCCGCCGTTCCCAGTTCTCCGTCCCACTTGGTCTGTCTTTTCTAATTCGTGTGGGGGCTATAGTCCTTTTCTTTCTGGGGATGATAATGCATGGGGAATTTTTTCTGTAGGCGTGCAGTCACTGCATTTTCCTTTCTCAACACTTCCATGTTACTTGTCACCTTGAAAGACGAGAGATTTTCTTTGCGTGGGATTATCGGCGGCCATAAAAACAGACGTGGAAGGAGCGGCAACGATGAGATGAATAATGAAGCTGTTGCTCTTCTCTTTGGGGGTAGCTTTGCGTGTACTATATTCAATAGGTTAGTTGAAAATGACAACCAAAATCGAGCAAACTGGCTGTGTAATGAACGTCAAGGTTGAGGGACGCAAGGGATGGAAGTAGTGCCACTCCAAACCACGGCTGGGATGCGGAGCAGAGTATGATGAATCCCATCGGAATCTCGCGGCCCTTCTCAATACACGTAAGTGTGGAAGAGAAGAAGGAGAATGGGCGTCTTCTTTGCTTACTGAGCTTCGGCTCTTTACCACACTCGTCTGTGTCTTCGGAAATAAGTCCGACGCGGTTTACTCATCATGCAATGTGACTGAGCTGTTTAGGCGAGAGTACCGTTGCCAAGGTCTGGAAGGTTCCTACGCGGGCTTTTCCGACGGATTTAACAGCACGGCGCACACAATAAAGACGTTGTCATCGAACTTCTACCGACCCCCTCCACCCCTGGCCCTTTTCCGATGCTAGTGCATCGTAACCACGTGGTGGAGTGCAGGAGATAGGACGACAAACACGCACTTCCGGATTTAGGCACGAGCCGACTCCACGAGTGAGATAGGCGGCTGTGGCGAGCCGTGTGAGCAATAGAGTAAAGTGGAGGACTGCGGCCGGGTGTATATCCGACCTGGGTTGCTTTTTTGCTCGGGGTTTCAACAACGCCCAAGCGCAGCTTCCATGCGCAGGTCCAGAGTCGCTTTCGGTGTTCAATAGCCCGGCTGACGAGCATCCCGAGCAGCGGAAACGGGGCAATGGGGCAGATCAAAGCGTGCCGAGGAAGACCTGAAGGGTTCGACGGACAGTTTGCTTCCGCGGCAGGTTGTTGAAGGCGTGCGTTGATTAGCGGAAGTTCGTGACATGGGCGCGGGGGCGGAGCGGAAGTCCGCCATGGGCTAAGCACCAATCGCCGCCCCTCAAGCTGTTGCCAAGCAACGCGGGAGCAATCCTTAATAGAAGGTCGGGTTATTGTTCTCGAGCCGGTACACTACTTCGTACAGGAACCTGGCGCATGGCTAATCGGTGGCGTCCGGGGAACATGCAAAAAGGGGCTTGCCAAGGTATCCAAATCCGGAAAGTGCTTCTGCGGCAGGCTTCTTGTCCGTTGTCGGATGCGGCTGGCGGTATTTCGGACATGTACGTACGATGCCACCCCTGGGACCTGGGATGAGGGTCAATTGATTCACTCCGCAGCGTTTTTACCCATCTCTCAGCACAGGCCAACCTGGTGTGGTTTTGCACCAAGACACCATTTCACTTGGCAGCAGCGGAAGGACTACGGCGGCACCGAGGCCCGCGGGCCCGCCAACGGGCCGAGCAGCAAGTGAGTACGAGCGGGGAGCCGCCTTCATCGCAGCCGACCCGCTGCTGAAACTGCGGCTTGGTGGGTTTTCTTCATGCAGGCAAAGATCAGATAAGCTCGTACCCGGGTGGGGCAACCCCAGATCGCATTCTGGCGAATTCGGCAAGGATCGCCTAATGGAGGTGCGGACATGTGTCTGCAAACATATGGTGGTTGGTGGAACCATCCTTGACCGTGCGGGTGTATGACCTGGCTTGCATACATCCGGCGGGATGCAATCCATGACAAGACTAGCATCGTACGAATTGGCAAAGCATGGTGCTCTTAGCGGCAACGGCCGGTAGGCGCAGGGCGTGATGGGTACAATCTTGAATTCGAGCGTGAGCTGTTCATGGATCGGTGGAGATGATGACAAGCTCAACGAAAAGAAAAGGCAGGTGGTTCAGAAATGAGAAGCGCACGGTGGAAGGTCGAGAGATGCAGTGTTTGTACAGCCCCCACCATTGCTCGCAAAGTGAAACGACTGCTTGACCGCCAATCCACGTAGCTCAACAATAAGCATACTTCTGTCTGCATGGAATTCCGTAACCTTAAAGCTGGCCGAAATTCAAAGTCAAGCTACCCTCCATTACGGAGAGGAGTGAGCTCGCCAGCGCTTGGGAAACCATCAAGCGCTCCCATTGAAGGATAATTATCTTACGGAAAGACCAAAGGCCATGGCTATTCATCTAATTAACGCAGGTGGGTTTGTGCCAAGTAACGCCATCCTCAAGTGTTTGGAATCATGGCTGGCCAAGAGGTCCTAAGATACGAGCTACTCCCACGACTGGCACCCGGGACGAAGCGAACTCACCACCCTACGTGCCGCTCCACTCGGCGACGGAATTGACTTGTCTTTGGTCTAGATGCACTTGGCATCAAAATAGCACATGGTAACTGCTACAAGCACGATACGAGACTCGGCGGGAAACTGTCTTGGTATGGGGTTTAAAAGGACGCTCGAAAGCACCAAACCAAGGGGCCATCTCAGATCAACAGCTCAGCTCTTCTCATCAACCCCGCAGTCCTGCCTCCAATTCCCACAATGAAGTTCATCTACGCTGCTCTGACTGCCACCGTGGCGGGTCTCGCCTCGGCGCAGACTCTCAACATCCCCACCCGCTCTGGAAGCATCGTCTCTCTTTCCTCGCCCAGCGTCATCTCCGGATCCAAGGACTACGGAAACCAGGAGTTTGACCGCGGCAGGGAGTGCGACACCGATGCCGACACCGGAAGCGACAGTGCCGTCTTCATCCTGAAGAACGGCGCCAGCATTTCCAACGTCATCATCGGCGAGAACCAGCTCGAGGGTATCCACTGCGAGGGTGCTTGCACGCTGACCAACGTCTGGTTCCGTGACGTTTGCGAGGGTGAGTCGAACGGAGGGACACAGCTGGGGGAGTGTTTCTTCACTGACAAATATTCAAACAATCAGACGCCATCTCCGCCCTTGGCACCGGCAACGTCCTGATCCAGGGCGGCGGCGCTGCGGAGGCCAAGGACAAGGTCGTCCAGCATAACGGCCGCGGCACCGTCACCATCAAGAACTTCACCGTCGTCAACGTCGGCAAGCTGTACCGCAGCTGCGGCGACTGCACCGGCAACGGCGGCCCCCGCAACGTCGTTGTCGATGGCGTCCGCACCAACGGCGTGACTTCTGACCTCGTCGGCATCAACTCCAACTACGGCGACAGTAAGTGCTGTCCCCCTTTCCTCTCCATAAGAATATGCAGCTGACCACATGGCCTTCCAACAGCTGCCACTGTCAGCAACTCGTGCGGCAAGTCCAAGAAGGTCTGCCAGGAGTACAAGGGAGTCACCAAGGGCAACGGCGACAGCGAGAAGGTGTCCACCACCGCCAACTGCAAGGGTGCTCAAGGCGGGCTCTCTTCTCTCCCCGCTTGCTAGATCATCGCGCCGAATGGAGGAAAAGGAGCATTTCGCTTGGACGACTGACCCGCGGAGCACGTGATCAATGCCCAGCAATCTGTCTCGCAGTGGGAACGGCCGTCTCGGTGGATGGACGTTGGGCACTGGTGCACGACCCCGGCTTTCCACAAACACTTGACGTTCGCTGTAAATATATTTATCTTTCCGCGGCAAAAACCTTCACTTTCGACGAGGTCCCGGTTGAGCTATGCCAATATAGCTGTTTGCACTGAACCACATTTGCTGTTGAGGGATGCCGTCAAAATACTTCCACAAGGAGAAAGACATTGTTGGTCCAAGACACAGTTGAGAGGCGCAAGATCCATTGTAAATTTGACGACCAATCATTCCTCGATAGCTAGGACTGTTAAAGCGATACACAGTAGCATACATCAACTCTGGTACAGAGTAGTGATACATTGTAACCCGTTCGCCGCAGGAAATCACTTCGGTTACTGACGACACAGCTTACAACCTCCAATCCTTGACTCGAAAGAGGTCATGATGGCCCATGATCGTTCTCCAACGCCTTTCCTTCGTATGGGTGGTCCATCTAGAATTGAGACTGCTGGGGAGGATGCGGAGGGTCGAGGATATTGGGAGGAGCGGTGCAGTTGCACCAAGAGGTGTGGTCGCACCCCTCACTGTTCAAACACCGTTAGCCAGCCCTCTAGTAGTTTCTTCCACGAGAGCGTACCAAGGGACGATCCAAGCCTTGGTGCGATCGTCAATGCAGTGGCGGAAATAGTGACAAGAGCCGCAAGCTTCGTTAGAAAAGTCCTTGTTGCAAGTTGGTGCCTGATCATCGGGATTGGCAAAAGGAGATGCCCTGACCGCAAGAGCGGTGGAGAGAAGAGTGCAAGCGAGATTGGTGAAGCGCATGGTTGATCGGGTTTTTGCAGATGTCTTGTGAGTGCGGGTAGGCCGTCCAGGGCAGTCACTTGCTTATGGTGAGAAGAGATTCCGGTGATTGACCATCCTGCTTTTTATACCTTTCGAGCCTTCGCGGACGTTAATTTATGACCGTACAACGGAAGAAAGGTAGAGGCTGCGCTGAACGAATGCGGGGAAGCGGAGGTGGTACATGGTTTACGCCCAGAGACCATGTGGAGTTGAAGTCGGGAAATGTAGCATTAGTATTGGCGCACAGTTGCGACTGTAGTTGCATAGGATCACATTTCCGAGCTCAATGCAGACGAGGTGTAACGGTAAATGAGGGCTCGAGGGAGCTACGGCGGCCCATTGGAGGATACGGAATATTGGATGTAGAGTAGCACTGTCTGCGTGGCAGGTGAAGATCCAGCGGGTGTATACGCCAGATATTGAAGCATCGGGCCTGTTTCGTCAGTCAAGAGTTTGCTATTGTACCACAAACAGCAGAAGACCTGTCCCTTGCAAAAATGATGTGTCAAGCAGTAGCAAACAAGGGCCGACGTGTCAGAGAGTAGGATCCCGATGGATTATGGCAGCAAGGGCGCGGATTGTCATACGCAGTGGCGTAGCGGGTCCTTGCAGAACCTCAGGATTTGAGTTGATGGTGGTGAGTGAAGAGGGGAGGGAGAGTGGGTGGCAGCGCGGCGGTTGTGCAGTGGAACGACCACCATGCCGTATGCGGCTAGCGTGATTTTCGGCTCCCAGGCAGTCGCGCACCGGCCAGGCGGGACGTCACACTCCACGCCGTTCCAGCCTCATTCGCTTGCCATCATGTCCATCCTGCAACAACACAAGTCATGGTCCGGACGCGTGCCAGCAATGCCAAGCTAACGGGGCAGTCCGCAAGCGCCAATGGCGCCTCCACCGAGCCAACACCGCCGCCCCGCGACGACACACGATCCGAGCCTGACACGGCCATGCACGAGAGACGAGACATCACCCGACCGGCCTCCACCTTCAACGGCCACCTCCAGCAATTTCACTATCCCGATAGTGAGACCACCAGTCCGGGGAAAACCGCTTCTCCGCAACCAACAAGCCCCTCCAGACCCGCGCTGAAGCGGGCCAGGACCACTCCAGGTCTCACCACCGGCACCGAGCACGCGGCCGCGCAATCTCCCGCGAAAAAGCGACGTGCGTCCAGCAAATATGCGCCGCCGTCCCACTACGCCCACCTCAGCCCGCTGACGGACATTCTCGAGCCGAACCTGATCTGTGTGTTTGTCGGTTTTAACCCGGGTGTACGGACCGCGACCGCCGGCCATGCATACGCCCACCCGTCAAACCTGTTTTGGAAGTTGCTGTACTCTTCGGGCTTGACCGATCGACTGTGCCGTCCGGAAGAGGACGTGGATCTGCCGCGCTTGTACTCGATGGGGAACACCAACCTTGTGTCGCGCCCAAGCAAGAATGAGGCCGAGCTCTCCAAGCAAGAACAGGCCGCCGGTACGCCAATCCTTGAGGCGAAGATCCGGGAGCACAAACCCGAGGCCGTGTGCATCGTGGGAAAGGGCATATGGGAGTCCATATGGCGATGGCGCTACGGCCGCAACCCCTCCAAGGCTGAGTTTAAGTACGGCTGGCAAGACGAGAAGGAGAACATCGGCAAGCCCGAGCTCGGCAGCGCAGCGGACGACGATAAGGACCATGTCTGGCAAGGCGCGCGTGTTTATGTCGCCACGGCTACCAGTGGGCTGGCGGCCTCCACCAAGCCAGCCGAAAAGGAAGCGATTTGGAGACCGTTCGGACAGTGGGTCAAGCAGAGACGGGAAGAGCGCTCCGCGGCATCGTCATCGACTTGAAGCTTGTGGTTGTTGTGATACCACTCTCGTCACCACAATCCCCTGAGCTAACGCCATATGGGCCAATTCCGAGCTCATGATCGAATGAACACATCGCGATCTGGAATACCCGGCCCTCAAAAACAGGTTTATCTTATCGTGGTGGCTTCAGCTGAGCCTTTTCTGTGCGTCTGGGAGTAAACAATGATGCCGTCGTGCCCCACTTCGTGCGCGGGCAACGAAGGTACCGGTAGCTGCAGTCATGGGACCTCGCGCGAGGCGGCTGCCGATGCAAGGCACACGAGAGCTGCCGGAAGGATCCAGTTGCTCGGGTACCCCTCCAGCGTCGTGTGAGCGCACCAAACCATCGGAGATCTGCTGTAGTTCGCATCAGCGGACGCGCCCGATGGTCTCCAGTGAGTAACAGAAATGCCGATTGGCATTACCGAATACGGAAGGAGTGATGGGCCCACCGCGTGGACGATGTCGTGAGAGTGACTACTGCAACAACACAATGGAAGTCATCTTCGCGACTTTCTCAGTCTCTACTTCTCTACTTCGCATGTGGCACACACTGTTCTCACTCATGAGATGGGTTCCCAATGATAGACCGCGAAAGAATCATGTTCCATTGTATATAGCGTCGTCGTAAAATATGTGCAGAGAATAATTTTCAATAATCCCAGCATAACCGTGTGCCGTTTGCCAAAACCCAGGCCGCCAATATGCAAGTCCTTCCGGGTATATGCGCCATTACCAGACCTCCAACATGCATGCGTACAAGAGACAAAAAACCCCTCCCTAAATTGCTGAACGCCACACCCAGAGAGACGATGGAAAAGCGGACGCCATTGGCAGGAGACGCCTTTATCCACCCATGATAGCTTTCCTCAACTCCTGAGCAAAACAATACAACCGTACAGAAAAACATTCCATCGTTACTACTATTCCTCGCAGTCCTCAATGTCGACCTGCTTGGACCGGGAACCGGCCCTGACGACCTTGGGCACCAGCACGCGAAGCAAGCCCTGGCCCAGCCGGGCCCGGATGGCAGACGCGTCGACGTCGGTCGGGAAGGTGAAGGTGCGCTGGTAGTGGCCGACGCGGCGCTCGCTCAGCCACTCGCGCACGAGGGGCTTCGACGGCTGCGCCTCGAGCGACGGCGCCGCCATCTTCACATCCTCGTCCTGCTGCTGCTGTTGCTCATCCACGACCATGTTGTCCTCGCTACTGCTGCTGCTCGCGCTCGTCGTCGACGCCGACGTGCTCGGCCGGCGGGCAGTAGGCTTGCTGTTCCCAACGCGAATCGGACGCAGCAGCCCCCACTCGACCTCGAGGTCGACCTTCTCGATCTTGGCGTCGATGGACAGCGTGCGGCGGTCGATCCAGTCGAGGCGCACAGCGCCGCGGTCGGCGACGCCGGGCAGCTCGCCCTCGAGGTAGAAGGCGCTCTCCGTCTCGCGCACGTCGAAGTCGGGCGCCAGGGCGTCGCGGCGCCGGCTGCGCAGCCGCTGCTGGATCGCGACGGCCGGCGCGCCGTACGGCTGGGGACCGGGCGACGTCTTCTTTGTTGCTGCTGCCGTCGCGGGCGACGACGTCGTCGTCACCTGTTGTTGCTTCTGCTGGTGCATGCCGATGTCCTTGAGCATTGCTGCTACAAGGCTGCGGCGCAGCTGCGCGGCTTGTTGCGCTTGCTGGGGGGAGATGAGGTTGCTTCCCTTCACGGCTTGCTGCTTGTGGTTCTGGGTTGCGGTGGCGCAGGCGGTGGGGATGGGGGTGGCGGTGCTGCCGCGGCGGTGGTGGTGGGAGGAGAGGCGCGCCATCGTGTTGGTGGTGGAGGCCGGGAGGGGCAGAGTTGCGTGAACTTGAGCCGTATTGGGTGGTTGAGCGCCGCGGAGGGCGTTCTTGTATGAAAGTGGTGATTTAGGGGTGCTCGTGCGGAACTGGAGCGAGGTGGTGTGCCTGGTGGGTGTGGGTGGAGGAAGTGGTGATAGATTTATTGCCGTTTTGGGTAAGAGTGGCTCGGGTCCAAGCGGCGGGGTCCTTCGGTTTGATGAAGCGGGTCGAGTGAAATTGATGAGAGGGTAGGGGGATGGGTCAGGTTCTGCAGCGGTTTAAATTGCAGAAACGTACGTGCGGTGCGGTGTGGGCTGGCTTGATGTGAAGAAGGCGGGAAAAGCAAGTGCAAGTGCTTGCGAGCAAAGTGCCAGTGCCAGTGTCAGTGCTTGTTGGTGGACCTTATAGGGAAGGGGTGGTGGGCTCACTGAACAGAGCTCCAGGAATCCAGGCGCATGGTCTGACGTCTGATGCGCTGCACTCCACGCTGCGCTTTCCCGTCGACCAAGCCATCTTCGTTCCGCTCCCGTCGACTCCGCACGCGGGTAATGGGCGTTTGGGCGTGCGTGTGGGCGAGGCCGGGTGGCTGATGGCGTGAGACGAGAGGAACAGACCAACGGCGTGACTCGACTGCGAGCGGCAGGGGCATCAAGGGTCTCCCGCCCACGGACCAGCCCGACCAGCATCCAAAGCTTGGCCGCAATCGACACGCACGGCGATGCGCGAACGAAGGCAGGCTGGAAGCCAATGCGATGCGAGCGCACGCGGCGCTGGGCAGGTCATGCATGGGTGCGGTGCTGGATCGCATCGTCAAAAGATCACGGCACCGCAACGTCAGTTATTTGCTTTCGTTTCGTTTCTCGACGCCCCCCCCGGTCGGCCAGGCAGTCCGTTTCCACCTCCAGACTCGGGCTTCCCCACCCCGCCGCTGCGTCAAGCGAGCGAACGCTACTCCTCCTCTTGGCAAGCCAGAGGCGGCGCTGGGGGCAGGCTGCGAATCTCACCCTACGCCTTGCATCTGACTGGAGAGATGTCATGACGTGACTTGTCGTGGCCGACACCACGTCTCAACACCGCATCGAGATGGGGGCCACCGCGTTGCACGATAGTCAGCGCACGCAGAAACGCCCAAAGCACCGAGGGGCAGCCAAAGCGTGCCAGGTCATCGGGCGCGCGGCCCCCCTCCCCCCTCGCGCAAGGGCCGAGAAAACATCGAACCGCGATTGTTCGGAAGGATCTCAAAGGATGGACAAGAGTCAAACGGCCCGTGGCGGCCTCTAGGAGAGAAGGAGAGTAGGGAGGGGAGTTGCTGGAACGGCGTCCATGCGCACCATGATCACCCCAGATGAATGTCACACCACCGACGCGGCGAAGAGGCGGTCGTTCACGCCGCACTGCCCGTTGCAGCTAGCCGCCTGCCCCAACCGGCTCGCGCCTGGGAGAACAACACCAGCTTGCCTTTTTCGGTCGCCCCAACCACAACAACCGCTGCCGTCAACAATTGCGAGAGCAGCGCGCAGCTGAAGACGCATACTGCTGGTCCGCTGTGCATGCGCCTCGCACCACCATGGCCCGCCCGCTGCGCCGCCTCCTTTGCGCACGACGGCCCGCATCCGACGAGTGCGCATTCGAGAAGCCAAAGCCAGCTGAGAGAACGCTATCCGACAGCCCTACAAACACGTGGTTGTGGGCCCACCGCCAGCATCGCCTGATGATGATGACGCCCGGGCTGATGAACAGCCCAGCCCAGCCCAGCCCTTGCTCGACTGGCCCGCGAGCATTGGCCCGCTCCTCTCCGCCGGGCAGGCAACCAACAACACGGTTGCCGCCGCTTGAGGAAACACCGCTGCGTGGCACGGCCCGCTGCTCGACAGCCTTGTTTTGCTGCGGAAGGGCAGCTAAAAGGGAATTTCGATTCGCAGGGTCTCGCCTGGAATGTCCCAAATCGTGAGGGGCATGCAACTTTGCAGCTCCTTCGACGGATTCAGGCGGCTTCGCTCGGCTGCCCTCCTCTCTAGATCAGACTGGCCATATTTCTATTGCTCCGCTGCCCTCCCGCGCGAGAGAACCCCAATGTTTATCTCTCTTCCACCTCCCGCAAATAATACCATCACCACCCCACCACACACTTACCTAAAGAGGTAACCCAGCCTCTTCGGACACCCCATTCCACGATACCAAAGATTTGCGCATGACAGTCTACGATCCATACGGTGTTGCGTTTGACGCGTCGTGCTCGGTTCCTTCCTCTTCGTCTCCGTCTTCCTCCCGCCCATCGACCTCTTCCTCCCATGGACCGGTAGCACAACAGGGGGAGCGATCCCTGGAGCCATCGCAACAGTCATCACAACAAAACCGTCACCGGTGCCCACCGCCGCCCTACTCGCCCACCTTCCGCCAGCACCCCTCACTCCGCACCACGCTCTTCGAGCCCACGTCTTTCGACGATGGCGTAGTCGTCCGGCGCCTGGAGGACCAAGCTCTGGTAAGTGCCGCTGCCCATGCGCAACCATCCTTCTTGAACCTACCCACATTACATCAAACATGTCCCCCAAGAAAGCTAGACATCATCACCTGGATGAGCTGATCGAACCGTCCGACACTCGGAGAACAACCGTCGATTCGCGCGCATCCGTGACTCAGTGGTGGTGGCTCCATCGCTCGAGTCGCTGAAGACGTCGTAGTCGGCGTATCCTCTCGTGTTGATCGTCGCATTTTTCTGCCTCGTCTGTACACTTTCGCTTCGCTCGTGTCGGGATCTTCAATCAGCTTTCGTCCGACTTCAGTCTTCCTCTTGAACAAAAAACCCCCATCTCCTGCTATCAATTCCATGACTCCCCGACAAATACACCATTCCGCATTCCATGGCAATCCTTCGCGTCCCACTCTCTGGCCAATCCACTTCTTACACAAACTTACATGCACGCACATTTAGAGCTAACACCGAATGAACCCCAGGGCTCCACCACGTCCCCCCCTCCCTCTTCGCCGACCTCAACTCATTCCTCCGCCGCCGCCGCCGCCGCCGACCCGAACGCACCACCCGTCTCGCCTACCCGCCGTTCCGTGACCTTCTCCACGACCGCCCACCCCGAGCGGGCCGACAACAAGACCAACGACGACGAGGAGGACAACGACAAGACCACGGCCGTCCATCACAGCCGGCCCTCATCGCGGTCACACAGCGTCGAAAGGGGTGCTTCGTACACGAAGAAAGCCACAAATTCCACTGCCGCCGCTACCACACGGCCGATGTGACTACATGTTGGCAACGGCACCACCACCGGTCAGCAGGGTTGCAGCACCAAGCCCGCCAATCATCACCACCACCTTCACCATCAACACAAGGCGTGCGCGTGGTGGCGAACGACGGCGATGCTGACGACGAATGCGACGGCCATCGGGGCGGTGTGCCCGACACTGGGAACAGCAGCGACGACAACGACCGCGAGGACGGAGAGGAGCACGACGTAAGGACGGGTTGTTTTGAACGGGAAAAGAAAGTGATGAGGAAGCCTACGAACGCTGCGAGCCGGACCGGTGAAACAGCAGCAGTATGAGTGATGAGGAAAGCGATACGAATGCTACGCGACCGACGGGAAGATCGACGGGTTTTGTCGTCCGACTAAGCTTTGTACGAATACGAAGGAGAAAAAAGAAAGAAAAAAAAAGCAAAGAGAATGAGCGAAGTGGACTAGGGAGGTTCCCTCGTCGCTGCGATGGAAAGAGGGCGCCGAGGCTGTGAGCTTTGCGGCAGCTAAAGCGAGCGAGCGAGCAAGGCAACATGTGACTGGTCTGAACGCGTTGCATTATTATGGCGAACAGAGCCGACGGCAGTTTGCGCGGAGAAGACGAAAACGGGGAGAGCGGTGGGGGATTCATTTTAATGAAGAAACGAGGAAAGGTGCGCTCCCTCCCCCAACGAACGGTAAGCATAATGTTGTCGGGGCCGTCGGCACAAACCATCATTTTTCGGAGTTTGGGTTTCATTCATATGAGAAATGCTCATCATTTCGATGCGAGAGAAATGGAATACAGGGTCGGCGGGAGCAGGTTGTGCTCTGCAACATGGACATTATCCCATCAGCGTGCATAGGCTTTGCATGGGGGCCTCTCGGGGCGCCTATTGCGGATATTTTTGCTCGGGGAGAAGATGGGGTATCTTGATTGGCTGACAATGTGGAGAAGAAAACGGCGGCGCAATAGTACAGGTCCGCTGTGGAGAAGTTGGGGAGCCCTTGAGTTTACCGATCGGAAGAGACGGAATTGTTGCTGCTGCTAACGACCGGGGGAAAGCAAAGGCGTCCGATACGAGAAAGGGACACAATCGGCGATGATTCTACGACTACGCGAAGCAAAAAAGCAAGGGCCCGGAACCATGAGTAATGAGGTAAGAGTAAAGAGGGAGGCAGGAACGGACTGACGCGCAAACCAAATGGATATGTGGGTCCCTGTGGTTAGCAGCGAACAGAAAACAAACAACGGCGGGGCGGCAATTTTCATCAGCCTGCCCAATGCCAGTGCAAAGCGGCACGCGATAGGGTTTTTGCGTGCTCGAGCCGACAGAAGTCAAAAGGTAACGATCGATTTTGGCGCTTGTAGAACAGGTTTTCCGGAAGCCATATCATCCCACCGGCCATACCACATCAGCAGATGCCGGACATGCTTTCCGTCCCCTCCCGAATTAGTCGCCTTTTCCCGGTGCTGTTCGTTTGAACGAAGAAAAAGGCCAGACAGCCAAGTTGGATGCAACTTTAGGACGAGATCGTAAAGCTTCCCAAGAATTGGGAAATGCCGAGATGAGGAAGAGACAAAAGCCGGGAGAAAAAAGTCCGACCATTAGTCTGTTTACCCCCTATCCTTTCCTTCCATTTTCTTCCTTTTTCCGACCCCTACCTCCGCGTCCGTGCCATTCTCATCAACCGAGAAACCGTTCGTCGAGCATCGATGTTTTTTTTTTTTGAGAACTCGTAAAGGAGAGGAATAGGAGACGTCGAGAGACCAAGAGATAGCCAGGTAACGCCGTGCTCCTCCAGCGCGTTCAGCCGAACAAAAGGAAAAGCTTACTAGCGCGCTCTTCGTTATCCCTGAACGCCAATAGCCTTTTGAAGCAGAAAAAACAATAGAAATATGCGCGCTCTAAATGCTCATTTGCACTTCGCTTATGTGTGTGAAGGTGGCGGTGAGTGTGCAGGAGTGGGGGTTGGATCGTGTGTACGGTGTAGTAACAGAAAGCTCGCGATAATGACGAGCGCAACGAGCATTCGACAAAAAGAGCAACGTCTGACAAGCAGAGATTCATGCCTCGAAGCGTGCGTGCGTGCGTGCGCTCAGCCGCGGCAGCCAGCAGGCGCAGGTGGTCCGTTGTGAAGTTTCAGATCCATCACGTATTGCATCAGGCTGCAATCCTCGCATTTGACGAGGGCCTGAAGCGCCTTGATGCGGGTCCTGAGGAGCTGATTCTCGTCGGCTAGCTGCTTCTTGTCTTTCTCCATCTGTTTGATGTATGCCGTAGCGCTGGCCAAGACCACCGCTTTGCTGGGCTTCGACGGCGTGGGCAGATCCTCGATGTCGCCACCTTCACAGCCCCTGGAAGACTGCTGGAGCGCCGGAACCACTCGTCTGAGCGAGTCGAGCTGCGTGTTCAGGGATTCGCGGTACTTGCGCTCAACCTGGTTGTGTGGCAAGCGGCGGCGGGTCTTGCCCTTTCCATCCATCATATCCCCACCCGGTAAGATACTCATGTCCTCCGGCGAATGCGAGTCTGGACTGCTCTCGTTCTTCAGTGCTGACGACTGCTGTTGCTGCGGCGGCTCGGCGGTTCCTGAGGTGCTCTTGGTGAAGAGACGTCCCGAGGGTTCGCGGCTCGATTCACTCTCGCTGCGCTTCAAACGCGGTCGGTTCTGGATCTCAACCACGCCTTCGGGCGATTCCTTGGAGGGAATGGGGTCCTGGGTCAGCAGCGAGGAATCGATGGCTCCACTAAAACTGGAATCTTCCGTGTTGGCGAAAAGGAATGGCGCACACGCCCCACCACAAGTGGATGGGTTGGGTGGAGTCCCTTCCTTGCTGTGGTTGGGACAGAGTGGCGAGGTCCAGCATGCGGAGAGCGAGTCGGCTTTTCCGGCGTTCTTGTTCCGCTTGGTCGTCATATCAGTCTCGGGCACCTCATTTACAGTATCCAGCGTAGTGACCGAGTTCCTCGCAGCGCCTCTGGGTCCCTGGGGGAAAGTCAGATCCTCGACGTAAGCAGCTGAGCGCGGGTCCTGCGGGAACGCCGTCGCGAAGTTCTGCTGGATCTCGGCAAGCGAAGTGGTCGTGGGCGGGCCCGGCTTGTTCTGCTGCTGCTGCTGCTGCTGCTGCTGGCCTGCCGTGGACTGGTTGGCTTGGGTGCCGGCCCGGTTCATGGCATTGGCGGAACGAGGCTGCTGGAACTGCGGCATACGGCCATTCGGGTCGGTCAAATCGACGACGTCGTTGAAGTTCTCCGGCGACGAGTCGGACGTGGAGCCGGCGATGGTGACGGCGCCCAACGGCTCCAGGACCTCGATGTCGCTGAGGAAATAGTTATTGGGATCATTGTAAAAGGCGTCGGAGAAGTAGGTTTCCGGGTTTCCGTCCTCGTACGGGCTGAAGGCGGGGCGACCCTGTGACATTTGAGCGGCGGAGACCTGGCCGACAGGAGCTGAAGGGTTCGAGAGGCGAGGTTGCTGGGAAGGCGGGCGGCTCGGGTGCTGGGGCAGCTGCTGGTGGTGCTGCGGTTGGGCCTGAGGCCGCTGGTTCTGTTGGTGCTGCTGCTGTGGCGATTGCTGCTGCTGCGCCGACGGCTGGTCCCAGCGGCCGTCCTGGGCGTTCAGGCCGTCGTCTCCTAGGAATGAACTCCAGTTGAGAGCCATCCCCGGCGACAAACAGTGAACGGGGTGGCGGCGGCGGCGGTTTGTCGTGGGCCAGCGGCGTGAGAGGAGGGCGGCGGAGAAAGGGCCACGCGGGCGGTCGCAGGCTTAGGTAATCGATTGGAGGCGTTGAGAGTGAGTGGGTGGTGAGAGCGCCGGGGTCCAGTGGCAAGCACTCTGAGGGTGGAGGCGGCTAGTTGTAGAGCTGCGGCGGGAGGGTGTGGTCGTTCGGGTCGAGCGTGAAGTGCATTCGAGGGCGAGGCGGGATGTCGGTCAGCGATGACGAGATGGCTGGTACACGAATTTTGTCCTGGGGCGCGAGTCCGGTGTGGTTACCGAGCAGCAGCCTCCGTGATGCCCCTCCTTATGACTGGGGCCCGGCCTTGTGTTTCGCCAGAGGGGCGGAATGCGTCGGGTGCTCAGGTCTGCGCATCGGGGAGTGCCAGGGCAAGCGCAGGCGGACAGCAGGCGCAGCGCCAAGGGGCGCGAGCAGCAGATCCTTGGGACTCGCCGCTTGCCTATGGCGGAAAGATCAGGCCACTTTTGTGCATGGGGGGTGGTTCGATCCCAGCCCAGCGCGCCTGTCATAAGCAACTCGCCGCCCAAAGCGAGCCGCAGGACGAGGCGCTGCCGATTCTCAGCGCGTCGCCGCCCGTGCGACGCACCGCACCGCGCCGCTCGAGGGCGGCGGCGACGAGGACGCAGAATACAATCCATAGCAGCCGCCGTTCGCTCGCTGCAGCGGGAGCGACCCGCGCAGCCGAGCCGGCCCTAGCGCGCAATGCGACTGCTGCGCTCGCGTTTCTGTCTCACCGCGGCCTGGCCACTGGCCTCTCTGCCCCGAGCTCCGCGCCCGCAGCGGCCTTCGCTCCTCGTCCCCGGCTGCACGCATACGGCAAGCCAGATGGAGCAATGCAATCTACGGGTGGGCCTTGAGAGCATGCGACGCTACAAGAACCGGTTTTGCGCCCTGCCGCACGAGTAGTGTCCCAGGCCGCAGCACTGGGATCATTCCCGTGCTGTGCAGCACCTCCCTGCGGATGGCGAAGGGCGGAAGGCACGTCGAGCGCGGCCTGCATCCTGCGATATATTGCACCTCGATGCCATGCTGTCACCGCTCCGCAGCTACTGTACGCTCAAGCAGCGCCAATTGGCCTATCAGCCGCGAGGCCCGCTGCTTTTTGGCTGGGGAGGTGTGCGGACCCTCTTTTGCATGCATCGCTGCACCAGATACATATGCCATTTTTAGTCATCAATTATAGCTCCGTACAAGATGGCCGCGTACGAGGCCTACTACTTCGTAATTACTATTGCACCCAGACCCTGGCGTCTCAGCGCCGCGTGCCAGCTGCCGCCCGGCCGCCACCCTGATCTGGCTTGGCCCAGCGCCTCAGCCGTTTCTTATTCCATCCAGCCCAGCGCTCCGAACACACATCTATGCATAACGCTGGTAGCACATTACTCCAGCGGGGATGGAACACCCGGGGGGAAACGGGCGTTGAACCCCGCACCTGGGACCCTGTCCGCTTGCGACGCGCAAACCTCCCCCTCGCGGCGCGGAGTTGAGAGCAGCTCAGGCACAGCAAATCTGCCTTCGAAGCGAGCCCGTTGCCGCTGATAGATCTCCTCGCCGGCCGGCTGCGCGAGACGGCCAATAGTGGGGTACTCCAGGCCGGGCCAGCGTGGGTTGTGGGTCGCTGTGGCGGATAGCCGGCGCAGATCAGCGCTTGATCTCTCATCCTGCGCCGCTTTTTCGCACGCGGACAATGCTTCTGATGCTCATTGGGGTAACCTTGGGACGTCTCGGATGCAGCCGCCTTCCTGTTTCGGCACCCTCGCACGTGCACTGGCCACGGAGAGAAGCGCCCATCAGATCCGCGCAGACCCTTTTCATCTTGCGTGAAGAGCGTTGCTCCAACTACAGGGACCAGGCGTCTAGACCGGAGGCCCGGGCCATCTGTCCGTGTAGAACTAGCCCTTCACCGGTCGCTTACTAGATCCTGCGGTGGTACTGAAGGCGTTCCTTCGCAATGGAAACACTGTGTTGGCAGTGGGTACGCAGGAAAAAATCTTCGTCTTCACGACTCGGGATGATCCCGAGCTTCTTCGTGGAGGTGTGCTTGACCGGAGGTACGCCCGCGATGATGGTGAGTGCGGCTCCGCACCAAAGCCACATGTTCAAACCATCATGGCGGCGGCATCGTGCGCCGTATCCACAGAGGACCGAGTCGATTTCTTACTGTTGCTGCATACGGACGGCAGGATCGGGCGATGGCAAAGCGGGCAGTACTCGTTGAAGCGGTCAAACCAGTCGTCGAGACAGCCCTGGTGGAAGACGTGAAGGCATCCCAGTCCGCGGATGTGCGCCTTATCCTCGATCTCTTCCAGGCAGATTACACTAATCGATCACCGTCAGCTTATGCTCCAACCATGGTCAGGTAGTCAGATACATACCAAACGGGATGCTCGGACTTGTATTCTGGGTGCTCCGACTCATGCTTCGAGCACCAGTCCTTGAAAATCTGAGACTTGCATGCGTGTTCGAGATTGAGCATGCGCTTCTTGCGACATTCGCTTTTCTCGTTGTCACTGTTTCTCGGGAGGCGTGGCAGGAGGATTGCAGTTCTGTCGTCTGTTAGGGAGAGAGGGACGCTTGATGCGTGGTTGGCCCGTACGTGGCTATCAGAATGACAAGGATGATTGCGAAGATGGTGGGCAGCACAATCATGATGGCATGGCTGCCGGCGGATGAGGCTTCTGGCATGTTGTGCGGCGCACGAGGCTACAGGGAAGTGTGGATAGAGAAAGTGGTGGCCGCAGAGCTTGAGCACGAGCTTCGCTCGAATAGGGTGCCTGGGGCAATTCGGGGGGAGTCGCGGGGACGAGTGTGGGCTGTGGAGTGACTTGAGAACACCGATTGTACCACGACTTGACCTCCAGACTCCGACCCTTTGTATGGCGTGCGGTAGCCCCCCATGTTGTTTCGCAGCGATGTCGCACACGATAGCATTCTCACCTGAGGGTCACGGAGGGCCAGACGGGAGTCGACATGGCACCACCACCAGCCAACAGAAAACGCGGCAGAGCCGCGTGATAGCTAGCTGCGGCACAGGCAGACGGCAATCTCACTGATTGCGGATGGAAAACACCACTGGATCTCGGTAATCAGGGCTGAACAAGCAAATTTCGATCCTCAGACCGCGTTCCAGTTCGCAGAGTGGAGGTCGCTCCACGGCCTCGCGCCTTCTAGAACTCGCGACAGCACGATAGGCGCTCGGCTGAGCAGCCCAATGCGGGAAACCGACACAGGTACGAACAGGATGTGCGCGGACGAGTGACCTCGAGCATGGGTGCGAGTGGGCGCACGCGCGTGCAAAGGCAATGCCGCGGCCTCGATCCAGCTGCAAGCAGAGACAAGCGAGCGAGGCAGGCGGACAAAAGCAGAAACGAAAGGAAGCTGAGGTGAGAGGTTGAGTAGCGATCAGCGAAAACAACGGCCGCTAAAACCGCGCCTGCTTAGTCAACTGTTAGAACGCGCCACCGTTGCTTCTCAACCGCTGCACGTGGAAGCTGGCCTAGCCGGCGCGTCGCCCGATTCCTCGCGCCTCATGTCAACGGAATCCCATGTTTTTTTGCTCGACACGCGCGCACCACCACTCGCACATTACCACTCGCGCCGCGGGCCGGACGTCCGCCTCAGGCCTCAACCATGAGTCCAGATGGCGCCATGGAGCTGCGGTGGGCGGGAATAAGAAAGCAAGGACACGCTCCTGCTTCCACGTCTCTCTCCCGGGCCTTTCCTGCATCCTTCGCTTCTCCCAACTCCGGCCTTGCTTATACACTAAGAAAGAATCGATCCCCAGCTTTGGCGTCCGGTTGCCAGTGCCAGCGCCCTGGGAGTGCCACAAGGCGCACGGTGATGGCCGACGGCATCCCGTAAAAACGCCGAGCAGCCCCAGCCTATGAAACCGCGGGGAGACCACCTCACCCGGATGCCGTCCTCCCGCCAGCGCAACCAGCGCAAAAGGCACCTTTTAGCAGTTGCGCGATCTGATCACTCCCCTTTTGCGCTGCCTCAGGCACCCCCGGCAAGTTCCTCCGTGTGCCCGAGCTCCTGCCACACACAAGCACCGCAGCACACCTACATGTGTGAAGAAGTGGAGCATCAAGCGCACACGAAGCAGCTTTACGCGCCCCATCCCTCCCACCGAGCTTCAGTGGCGCTGTTTTGACAGGCACCGCGACATTGACCGGTGCGTCTCGGGCATATGCAACCGCAATCGCTTCGACCTAGAGCCTGCGCACGCCACCCTGCGCTGTTCGCATCATCCCATGCACTGTGCCGGCGCGCCCAACCCATCGCCGCTTCACTGGTGTCGCAGCATATCTCCCTAAGGCACGAACGGACCCGGTACGCAGGAATAACGTTCGACTGAGAGAGAGGGTCTGCCACTGCCGGCGCTGCTACCCGCCCGCACACACCCTTTTGCCCCCCTCCCTTCCGTCCCAAAAAGCAACCACGCCTGATGACGCCTGATGAGTTGTCGGTCCCGGCCGCCCATAGCGCCGCGCGTAGTGTTGCAGAAAAGACGCAAGATACCGCCAAGTGCCCCTCGTGCAACCGCAGGCTGCGTCCGGGCTGGATTGGTCAGAAAAAAGCACCTACACTGACGTCTGGCGTCCTGGGGACCAGCCCCCTCCACCCGCATTTCTGATTTAAACAGTACGACACGCCGTGCGCCACACGCAGGACGACACGGCTAACACCACATTTCTGCAGCATGGGGGCGACCGATAACAAGATGACGCGGGTGCAGCGCGCATAGGAACCCGAAGGCAAGATCAAATCAAGGTGCAGTATCGGAGTTCCTAGCATCAGGGAAAAGATGCGCTTCATCATCGATTTATCGGCTGACGTTCTCGTGCCGCTTCGCCCCCTTCGTTGATCCCCTCGTACGAAGCTAGCAGAAGAGAGCGTCCTCCCATTATGTTTTATGTGACATTTCTTTTTCTCCTCTCTCTCACGCTAATTAGGAAAAGAAAAAACAGGACATCGGTTCCGGGCGCTGGAACAATAATCTGATTCTGTAACGCCATCTCCGCATGTTGCTGACCAACAGGGATACCGGATCCGGAGTCGCAGCTTTCGCCAGACGGATAGCGTGTTGGAATGGGCGTTGTGGCGTGAGCTCACAAGCCACATTTGGGGCCAGTGCCGCGGTGCAGGGTAGGGGTTTCCTGATGTCGGAACGGACGTTCTAGGTAGGGCTGCCGCGGTGCGACGAGTTGTTGCTGTTGCTTTCGCTACTGCTCGTCGGCGAAGGCACGGTAGCCGTGCTCGAGCGCGACGACTCCCTCCGTGGCGGCGCGGCGGGGCGCTTCGACATGGCACAATAGACCTCGGCGCAGAGGGCCGGGTTCTGGATGATCATCTCCTGCGCCCATCTCAGCCGACGGTCGCGCTCCGCCTGCTGCGCGTGTTGCGTGTCGACGCCGTGTCGTTGCGCCAGACCCCCGAGGCGTTCGTCTGCGATGGCGCGCTGCTCCAATTCCGATGTCACTTGGTTGACGTAGATTTGATTCTCTGCTTCGTATGCCATTGTTGTTAGCGGTTGGAGTGGCTCCTCTGTGATGAAGGGAGAGGTCTACCACCTTGCAGAGTGTCTGAACACTCCTCGCTCGCGATGTAGTCGTCCCAACGCTCTTGTGCCGACGTTCGCCTTGGGATGTACGGTGCTGGAGATGGACGTTGCGGCTGTGGGCTATATTGCTGATCCTGCGAGGGGAATTGTTGACCCTGTGAGGGGAATTGTTGATATTGTTGCTGGTACTGAGGGTACTGGTGATATTGCGAGTTTGAGTGCTGATGCAACGAACCGGAGAAGGATTGTGCGGTCACCGGGTCCTGTTGACCGGGCTGCTCTGGCCAATTGCCGTACTGGGCTGCATATTGGGGTGGATCGGCAGCGGCGTACGGATTGTAGGACGGTTGCTGCTGGTAGTGGTACATGACGGTGAAATTAGGCGCTGTTAAGAGGCAAAGGCACAGGATGACGTAGGAAACCCCTGATTGTTCAAGGTAGCAAGGCGAAACAGCACATGAGGGTTGTAACAGCGCGATGTCCGGAACACGAGCATTGTTTTATACCCTCGATGATACTGTGAACTGGGCCGGTAGCCCCGGCTGCAGTGCCGAGACTCTCTGGGCACGGTGCCCTGATCGCATGACGGATGCGAGAATGCCATTGTGCCCACCACGCTAGGAATGTCCTGACGCAGGCGTATCGCCGATATGGCATTTTGGATTCGTGCGCATGGCATTTTGTTCTGAAAAGCGAGATCCTCGTAGCAATATTCGATGCGCAACTTGGCGATCTTCTGGGCCTATTGCACGGGCCATGCTTTCCGTTGTGGAAACTTGCCCGGCACGGATCTATTGTTTCCATGCCCGCGGATGAAAATGAACCCTGTTGGTTCCCCAGCACCAGCGCCCGCTTTCAGAGCTGGGGAGAGAGCGCCACAAAAGCTGCGTGTGTTCCGGACATGCCGATTGGTCGATCGCAGCGTGGCCAGGAAATCTCTAGTTCTGAACCGCGGATATATCTGGCATTGGATGTTTTCTCACGCCAGCTATTCAGGCCGTGGCCGACGGACGCCTACTCATTTAGACTCACGATATGATGAATATACCATGTATCAGACATGGCATAAACAGTGCGTGGCCCCTGGCAGCCTGTGCATCAGTCGGCGGGGAACACCGCATTGATCACAATGCCATCACTTCCACCGGTACACTTTGAATCGCAAAGTGTGCAGGTCCATAAACACGATCGTAGCGAAATCCCTACCTATGACAGTATGTGACGTTCCAAAGTAGGACAATACGCTTGTACGCTCGGAATGCAGGCGGCGGTACACGACTCGTTGACAGTGAGATGCCTGTGTCGTGGGCCACCGGAAGCAGGCATGCGGGTTGTGACAGTCACAACGTGGCTCAGTGGCGGGCTGTGCCGCCAGTCAGGGGTACCCGGTTCTCTCAACCCAGTTGTCGTGCCCGTGGATCTAGCAGAATACGTGACGTCTCTCCGTCTTTCCTCGTACGACTTTTCACCATCGGCGATGACCCGCGTTGTGATGATTGAGCTATGGCCAAGATTGCGGTACTTTAGAGCATGGTGCGGAGCCGGTTGGATACCGTCAGCGTCAAAGCCCCTCAAACTCACATCAAGTCGCTACAGTGAAGCGACATTCAGCCTTGCAAGCCAGTTCGATCTGCATCATATAATGCTGAGCAAACATGTCATGGAATATTCAGGCATTAGGAACAGGGCCGCGTCGTTGAGACTGAGCGCACAGGTGGCTAATTGCAATGCTGAGGAAATCGTCGATGCAGACGCGGATCCCTTTTTGATTAGTCCATGCCCACGTGCGTCGAGTCAGACCGCTTCAAAGAGGGTAGAAACAGTGTGCCTTCTTACGCGTATGGAACGTCATTGGTTTACCGCCCACAGCAGATGGTTACAGCGGCAGGTGTGGGGTTTCGGGCAGCACCGTCTCCGATACAGTGCATCACGTTGGCGGCTGTTCTACACTAGAAGACAGATCCCGTCTGCTGCAGCAATCTGTGCCCTGACGTAACCGCACTATCATCTGTACAAGAAGGAAAGGTGGGTGATTTCCTATATACAAAATAATCAAGACTTGTCTCGGAGCAGCCACGGCAGCGAAGAGGCCGGGCCATTTCGAATTGTTACCTACCGGAAAGACCGCAGAAGCGAGCAAAGCGACACATGGAGGAGCCTCACTAAAGCCTGGTATGAAGCCGGTGAATTCTGGCAGCCCGCTGGCAACTCCATCAGGTGCGTCGGTCCATGGTGTATCTTGCCGCCCGACAGCAGTTATGGGGGGCATTGGTCGGCTGTGCTCTCTGGACCAGGCCTGGGCATGGCGGTTTGCAAGGATTACACGGCGAAGTATGCACAAAAACGCAATGGGCGAGCCAGGCGTACGTGGTTGGCCGACAGCCCTTCCAATGCTTTTGAGAGGCGGGCGGGTCGAGCAGATAGTCTGACTCGCAGCAGATGGGATTTTGATCCTGGGATGCACATTTCTCCAGCTCTTGGCGAATCACTGCACGAGGTAATTGCCTCATGGCTCGGCGTGTGGGCAGGGATCCAGCCGGGACGGGGCATAGTGTCCAGACACACAGCTCGCTCTGCATTCGGCTGGCCTTGTGCACGCAGTCGATGCGGCTGGGGACGAAGCGAAGGCGAGAGGCGAGAGGCGAGAGGCGAGAGGCGAGAGGCGAGAGGCGATCGAGGCGGCGCAGCTCGATGGCAGGCGACTCGGCGGGGCGGGGCGGCAGCAGATGGTCCTGGTGGGCCTGAGAAGAGTGAAGAGTGGTGAAGAAGTGAGAGGAAGGCAGTCGCAGCCGGATCGGCGGGCGGTGGCAGAAAACTCGCTTAGTCAGGTGCGCCCCACCGACGTCAGCCTGTGCCTGCTTAAATTTCCTCGGCTTGCGGCTGACTCCTCTTCCTCCTCCAAGCGCCGCCCTCGCCAATGCTGCGTTTCTTTGCTCACAAACAGACTCCGGGTCCCGCCCGGCTGTCCCCGCATGCAAATGAGAAATTCGGAGTAATCTTCAACTTCACCCGCCATCGCTTGGGCTCGTCCCGGCGCTCTGGCCGCTGCCCGTGAGGGCCTGGCGTGAACACGCCTGCTCCTGGCATCAGAAAGCTCAGGGCCAGCCGGCAGCACCGCCCTCGGGTGGCGCTTGCGCAGGTCTGTACCCCTATGGGAGTCAGGGCGAAGATTGTGTGCATGCGCAAGCGTGTGACACTTTAGTGCAATACGCGGCGTACCGTCTTCCGGTATCATTCGATTCCGATTACTCTGGCGAGGGCGGCGCTTCATCTTTTCTTTCGAGGTATGTTTCCGCTGTTTCAACTCAAGGGCCCAAAGGATACTACTAACGACCCAACACACCTGCTAGGACAGCCTCACTTACCCCGCGCCAGCCGACGCCCTTCACACCTTCATGGCTCAGGGCGGACGTGGAAGAGATGGTGTGAGTGGTACAACTGTTCAGCACGTTCCACGCTGTCTGGTTGTTGGGCGCTCATTTTTTTCTCGGGTTTACAATAAAATACGTCCATCCAGTGCATTCTTGGCTCCCTGGCTCCCTTGGCATAGTACCGTAACTTGTGTACTACTCTTCTCTTTCAGCTTGTGGCCAACCTTGTCTGTCTCTTTATCTGATTTCGGACGCTGCTCCGTACGGAAGGGCCACGTTCCTTTTCTCCACACCCTGGTTTCTCGTCTCGGGTCTGAGCGCCCATGCGGTGGCAACGGCGATCTTGCCGAAGCCTCTTTCCAAATCCAGTAAACACAGACGACGCTATGGACGGCCTTGTAGCCTGACCTTATCTTGACCGCGATCGAGATTTGGCTGGCAATCGCGTAAATAAGGAAGCTCTTGCACGATCTGCTCTCTTGGTCTTGACCGATCTCTGACTTCCCACCACGATCCTCGTCCGCTGCTGCGCTCCCCCCTGGAATCAACTGGACGCCACATGGGAAGCCGGTATCCCCACAAAACCGTTGAAGATGTGGTCGAGACCGGATTCTCACAGCGGGTGACAAAGGAATTTGACCCTCTCGACCTTGATCCGCCGAATATCCAAGTTACGTAGGTAGTAGAATCCAATATCTAGACGGATTTATTCACTTTTAAAACCCACATTCACGTCCAGATACTGGATTCAACTGCCTACGTAAGTTGGATATAATGTCTTTTGCGGAATAAGGTTGAGAAGGCCGAATTCTTTTGTCACCCACTGTGTTCTGGGCACAACTGCGGATTTCCATGCATTGACCGCATCGGTTTCTCCGTTTATGCACTACACCCAGCACACCAAATCCCTGACCCTTGCTATTGAGACACTTTTCAAGGGCCCACTGTGGAGCCATGCTTCAGTCCCCATCCCCTAAGGGACAACGGATCCTCACCGTGTCTTTACTGTCCTGGTGGCATACGGGATACGCAGTCACGCCAGCGCCGAAAATCCCCCCAAATTGCTTCATGCTGAAAGCCGACGTGGATGGCGGGCGAACATCGAACTCCCCGAGAAGAGAACTGGAATCGAGACTTACGTCGCAGTTTAAAGTCCTTTCATGCTTTGCTTCCACAAATCTTGCTCTAGCACATCACTTCTCAAAAGCTAGGCGCTTTCTTCCCATGCATATTTTACACATTATATCGTCAATTGAACGTTAACGGAGTTGAATGAATGTTGGTGTATGCATGGGGTATGCAGTAGTTGGTGCATGCGATTGAGAAGCCTGTGCTCGCCCAGTTGTTTCCCATTCTTCGAGATCGCTCTTAGACATTGCTTCGGTCCTCCTGTCCTTGCAAATTCCCATCTGTATCCTCGGTTTCGACTGCACGCATGATCCAACTCCCCATCTAGGTTTCCCACATGCTTCCGCCGCGGAACCCTCGTCACAGCGGCGTAAAGTCGGGCCCGTTCCATCTCCTCCAGTCCGCGGCTCTCAGGTCCAGCCATATCTGCTCTCCGTCATCGACGCTCCTATCGGCCTCGGTCGCCACGCGTGGCCTGATGTAGCCTCTGCGCGTGCCCTCTCGCTGCTGCTGGGGCTGCTCGCTGCACTCCTCCTCTCCGTCCTCCCGCTCTTCTCCCCGCCATGAGCCCTCCCACTGGCTCTCCGCAAGATCTTGGCGCCAGGAGGCGCTATTGTTGTGGTCGTCTTCGTTGTTGTCGCTCTCGTAGTCGACTACGTACTCCGGCCGCAGTGGGGAGGCCAACTGCACGGTTGTGATGAGCCAGTCCGGGAGGCAGGAAAAGCCAGACGGCTGCTGCTGCTGCTGCTGCTGAGAGTTGCCATACTGCGGGTACCAGCTCGGCTGCTGGTACAACCGTTGTTGTTGGTGGTGGTGGTCCCAGCCGGTGCACCCGTAGCCGGCCTGGTACACCGACTGCTCGCTGTCGCCAAGCGCGTCCTCCTGCTGCTCCTGCTATTGCTGTTGCTGTTGCTGCAGCAGCTGGTACGGCGCCACCTGTGGATTACAGGCGAACGCGCTCCGCGCTTGACGGGGTAGGGAGGACGACTACTATTCCTACTACTACTCGGCGGGGGTGTTCCGCTGCACTTCAGCGGCGTCGGTAACTTCTTTGGACCATGCGGGCAGAATACTTACTTGCTGGCGGAGGGGGCGGTAGTCGTTTGGCGGTCGTGGTGTCTGGGAGACGAGAAGATCTGGTTTCTGTATTAATGCGGAGGAGGAAGTGACTGAAAGCCACACGTCCGAAAGGGGTTAGTCGGTGTGGTAGTTACGGTGATTGAGGAGCAGGCATCTTTTTGGTGGGTCAAAGACTTCGCAAGCACGTGGATTTTTGGGCACTTCTCCGTTTCAGTGGACAGTGAGAGGCTTTGGGGATACACAACCGTGCAAGCACTTGGTACGAACTGATCTGAATTGCTGCTAGAAGATCTACCAGAACCTCTTGGATCGCAACCCTTTCCGAAACGTTCGACTACGCGAGTCTCAGCGGGTTGGCTCTCAGCGGAGCCACAGGCTCAACTGCACCAAGCAAATGAAACCACGTTCCATAAGTAAGAAAGCCTGCCTGAGTACCCTTTTTCCATTGTCCGAACTCCGTCCACTTTTTTTTTAAGCATATCTCCCCATAAACAGCAAAAGAAAAGGCCCTGGAAAACAAAAGGCATGAGAAACTGTATCAGCAGCGAAGCCGCTAATGACAGCAAGAATTAGGAATGGGCCTCTCGAAAGGACAGGAAACAAAGGAAAAGAAAACCGTCTGTCAGCTCCATGGAGTTTGACTGGGAAGGGGACATGGGACAGGGATCCGCTTTGTCCACTCCTGCAAACACTTGGTCTGAGCGATTGTCTTCTTATCCTTTCTCCCGCCCCCTTTCCATATCACTCCTCGAGCCGCAGGCGATAAGTGTTGTTGGAAGAGGTGTTTGCTGCACCTTAGCGGGTGTTCATGCGGCGGTGGCCAATGACACCAGCACCACCGTTCTGGCCGTCGCCACCGCCATCTTTCCTCTGGGTGTTGTAGAACTTGGCGAGATCGTCCTCGACGGCGTTCGGCTGACCGAGGGGCATGAAGCGGCGGAGCAGGGCGTCGATCTCGTCATTGGATCTCTTGGTAAACAATGATTTGCCAGCTTCGTTGTCGCCGTTGGCGCGGAAGTTCTCGGCGTTGGAAGCTTGGGTCGCGGTGGTGGCGGCGTTGTTGGCGGTGGGCTGGCCGGGGACGAAGTACGCTGTAGCAGGGTCGCCCATACGAGAGGCAGGACGGGCAGCGGTCTGCTGTTGCTGCTGCTGAGCACCAAAGGCCGGAGGGGCCTGGGAGTGAATATCGTTGTTGAAGTGCGTGCCATTGAGGTACTGGAAGTCTCCGTTGGCGACTTGGGTGGTGGCGTTGGCGTTGGCGCTGGCCTGGCTGGGGCTGAAGAACGCAGTAGCGGGATCGCCCATGCGGGAGGCGGGACGGACCGCAGTCTGCTGCTGCTGCTGCTGCTGCTGCTGCTGCTGCTGCTGAACACCAAAGGCCGAAGGGGGCCCGGAGTAAGCGCCGTTGGCGTAAGGGGTGCCGCTGTTGGAGCCGTTACCATTGGCGTAGTTGCCGTTGGCATAGCTGCCGTTGGTATAGCCGCCGCTTGTATAGCCGCCATTGGCATAGTCGCCATTCGTGTTGTTGCCATTCATGTTGTTGCCATTCATGTAGGTGCTGTTCATGCTGTTGCCGTTGGCGTAGTTGCCGTTCATGTGGTTCCCATTCATGTAGTTACCGTTGGTGTGGTTCCCATTCATGTAGTTGCCGTTGGTGTGGTTTCCATTCATGTAGTTGCCGTTGGCGTAGGTGCCGTTGGTGAAGTTGCTAACAGGGTGGTTCCTGAACGGCGAGGGAGAGCCGATGGGGACAAGAGCCTGGGACATGGAGGAGCGGGTGGAGCCGGAGCCGGACGAGTTGACAACGGAGGAGCCGCGGCTACCGTTGGTCTGGCGGCGGTGCTGATTGTGAGCGCGCGGGGCCGAGGGCGGCGGCATGACATGGTCGTCGTAGTGAACACCAGCGTCGCGCCAGATCTGGACCAGGCTGCGCTGGTCGTGGTACAGGTCTACAGATTCTGTGTTGGTCATTGAAGGCGAATGGGATGGCCCGCATTCAGAGCTTACGCTTACCGGTGACGTTGCAAAGAGCTTCCTTCTGCTCATCCGTCATCTTCGGGACGTCTTTGGGATGATGCTTGCCACTGCGCCTGGGCGTGTCTCTATCCGCCATGGCGGAAGATCTTGGCTGACAAGTAAAGGTAATTGCGAGCGACGAACAAGTCGCGATGAAACGGAGCAGTCGCGCCGGTTGGACGGTGGGGGTGGGAGGGAAGAGGTAGGAGGGAGGGCGGAGGGCGGTGTTTGGAGTTGGGTCTGCTTTATGCCGCACACGATGGGCGACGCGCCGACGGGCACCGTTGCAGGCGAAAAACCCGCTTACTGGCACAGCTTGTATCTCGTCGAGTCACCT
The DNA here is from genome assembly GCA_022560015.1 of Diplodia mutila. Lineage (NCBI taxonomy): Eukaryota > Fungi > Ascomycota > Dothideomycetes > Botryosphaeriales > Botryosphaeriaceae > Diplodia > Diplodia mutila. The sequence goes on along the minus strand of JAFISB010000064.1, from coordinate 70,707 downwards.
GGCCAGCAGCCGCAACCTGACATGTGCTGCCACGAAATCACCTTGGATCAGGACGAGGCTATGGCGTCACTTCGAGCTCCTACATGCCGCCATGAATACCTTACCTTCCGTCACCCCTGGATATTCCACAAGGGTCCAGATATCTCCTCTCACTTCTTCAAAAATGGGAATCTGGTCCAGATATTCGTCCTGTCCCAGCGCCGACTTCACGCCATCAGAGGACCACAGCCACCCACCCCGCAGTCCTTGGCCCAACATGGCAACTTCAGAAGCCCAAATACTTCCAAGTTCGTTCCAGTTGTGGCCGCCTTTTTTGCCAACCCGAACTTCGTCGCCTTCCCGGTGTGGTCAGCCGTTGGTGAAGGTTTCTAGTGAGCCCGCTTGGGCATTTCACCCAAACACGGCATCAGAAATTCCTTGGGTCCATTTTGGAAGACGGGAAGGTCTATGAAGCATCTGTTCACGGATGCAGCAAAAGAAAGATCTTGGCCGTCCTCATGGAAGAAGAATTAAGGGGGTCATTACCATCATTTCGCGGAGAAAAGCTTCATTTCTTCCCGACCGAGGCCTTCCCTCCAATTCATCCCACTGTTGGAAGTAGATCCATCTGTCTGCTTACATAGCGGTGGCTTCACAAACACAAGCGACATTGACCTGCTCCGAGGTTGTTCGATTCCGAGGGAAAAGGGAGGGGGAGAGGGGGGACAGGTGACGGGCAGATCTTATTCTCACAGAGATCGACTTTGCTGCTCAGCTGAGGGTCGAAAGGCAGGGCGTGGCCCGGGAGTCGTTGGAGGGCGGGTCCGCCTCACCTCCGCAGCCGCACGTGCCGCCGTCGGCAACCACCAGCACCACGTCAAGATGGCCATGTCACTTTCAATTGTTCATTACTGCGTCGACAGGGCCGTCGTAGCGTGGCCGAACCCACGCCCACGCCCTCGTCCTCGCCGTCCCGCACCATGCCCAGGATCAAGAGACTCTTCGCTTGCCTCGACGACGACGATGACGATGACGCTGCAGCCTCGGACCCGCCCTCCGCCCACCCCTTCCCCCAAGGGTCAGGGTCAGGGTCAGGGTCCAACGGATCTACAGCGAGCTCCGCTAAAAAACCACGCGTATCTGCTCTCCGCAAACTCTCTCAAAAGCTCCGCCGCAACCCCGTCGCTCCAACCCGCAGCTTCAAGGGCCCGACCGACCACGCTCCCCATGTCTCCGACCATGCCAACCCCGACAACGATCCCACCTACGCTGACCGCCGCTGGGGCCCTGTCCTCTCCATCCCGGACGAGGCGCTGGTCAGCCTGGTGCAGCTGTTCACCTTCTCGACCCTGAGCAAATCCGCCACCCAGATCGCCGTGCTTGCCCGCACCAATGGCCGCGACAACGCCGTCTACACCCTCCAGTACAGCTGCCCTCAACCTACCAAGGTTTGCGTGCGCGTCCCCGCCTGCGGCTGGGGCGACCGCTGGCTGCCGTCCGACCAAGACCAGCTGCGCAATGCCGCCCTCACCATGCGCTACCTCCGCAACCGCTCCAGCCTGCCCGTCCCGGACGTCCTGCAGTACGACACCACCTTCAACAACGCCCTCCAAGCCCCCTACATCCTGATGTCCTGCGTCGACGGCCGTCCGCTGCCCGACGTCTGGTACGACACCACCACCCCCACTACCCTCTCCCTCGAGGAAAAACGCCAAAACGCCCTCCGCTCCCTCGCCGCCGCCATCGCCTCCCTTCGCTCCCTCACCTTCCCGCAGATGGGTCCGCTCCTCTTTCACCGCGACGACCCGGAGCAGCATCCCTACGTCGACGCCGCCGTCATGGCCCCCTTTGGCCGTGATCCTGTATCGAAAGAGGAAGAGGAAAGGGGGAGGACCAAGTTCGACCCGCACGACGACCAGCACCTCTCCACCCCCGAGCACGACTCGCGCGCCTTCTTCTTCAGTTGCCTCGACGCGGCGCGCACTTACGCCATCTCGCGCGAGCGCACGGCCGAGGTGCGCGGCGTCTTCAAGATGTGGCGGCTGCTGATGGAGGAGATGCCCTGGCCGGGCTACTGCAGCAACAACAACAGCCGCACCAACACCAAAACTAGCACCAGGACCAACACCACCACCACCACGACTACAACCAGCACCGCCACCACCGTCGGAGAGGTCGGCGAGTACGACGACGGACGCCACGAGACCTTCGTCCTCGCGCCCCCGGCCGACTTCGACGCGTCCAACATCCTCGTCGACCCGCGCACCGGCGCCGTCGCCGGCGTCGTCGACTGGGACGCGCTCGAGACGCAGCCGCTCATGCTCGGCTGGGCGGCCTGCCCGGACCTGCTGGCCGTCGACTGGACGCGCGGCGTGTCGTGGCCGCGGCGCCCGCCCTTCTCGCCGAAGACGACGCGGACGGAGGAGATGCTGCTGGAGGACGGGCGGGGGTGGGACGGGTATCGCGCCGACTACGCGGCGTACTTGCGGGAGGCGGTGCGGGAGAGCGACGGCGGGGGAGGAGGAGTGGCCATGGGCGGGTTGTGCGAGTTGTACGCGAGGAAGGGGCATTTGTACCAGGCGGTCCTCAGGAGTCTGGATGACTTGGACCGCATGAGGGAGGTGCTGGACCGCGTGTTGGAGGTGGCGCTGCCGCGGGTGAGGAGGGCAGAGCTGGTCGCGCTTGTGGGGGAGGCCGGGTTGAGTGTGGAGCAGGAGAGGTTCGTGAGGGGGAGGTTCAGGGAGTTGTTGACGTGAATGCGGCGTGATGGGGTAAAATATGGTGGGGGCTATTGTGAAGAGTATTTTGTGATGGGAATCATGGGTAAAGGGCTGGAAAAGGGGGAAGGGGGAAGTGACGAGATGGGTTGCTTGGGAAGATCACTTGTTTGCGATGGCTCTACATTACCATCAACAAACCCAAAAGTGATGGCACTCGCCGCTATCGAAACTTAGCTGTCAGTGGGCTGTCACCACCAAAGACGTTGTAGCAAGATAGTACAGGCGGTTTGTGGTTTGAGACATTGTCTCAGCGCAGCGGAAACAAAGAACATTGAGTAGCGCGCACCGTTTGCTCTCCGAATCCGAGCTGGGGGAATTTCGACTGTGAACACCCTTCGTAGCAAGGTAAACAATGTATTCTGGCAAAGCTCAACACCGAACACAGCCCCTAAATCCCGTCAATGTCATCGTCATTCTCCGTCCTCGCCGGCGTTTGACAATCCGGCGCCGCCTCCTCTTCGTCCGCCTTCCCATCAGTACCTCTTCGTAGATAGGCCATCAGCCCGTGGCTATTCTTCTCATGCATCCCCCTCCGCAGTTGCTCGTCTGCGGCAGCCCTTCTGTGCGACATGACACTCGGATCGCGGTCCTTGTAGATGTCATGCGCAGCGTTGTTGTAGCCGTCGCGGTAGCGGTGCTTGGTGCAGCCATGCCTGGGCGCGAGGAGGTGCTTGCAGTTCTCGACTTCGCAGAGGACTCGGTGTCCTTTGTTCACGCAGCGGTCGGTGAATGCTTTCTTACACTCGTTGCTGCGAAGGATGGATGGTTAGCTTGAGGGTGACGAGGGAGAGACAATGAGGGGGTGGACGGACCAGTGATGATTTCTTCTCTTTCCGCCGGTCCTGCCGACGCTGCTGTGGATGTTCTCTTGCGGCATGGTAAAAAGTATGCGTACGGTGCTGCTTCTTGGTGGTGATTTTAGGCTCAGGGATGCACGCAGTTGAAGCTTTGTGTGAGGGCTGGAGAAGTGTCTTTTGAGAGGGTGGGATTGCATATGAGAAGGGAGTATATAGGCTTGAGGGAGACGGCATGTGGGTATTTATGGGCGCCTCTTGACAGCTCTCCAAACCTTCGCCATGCCTTTGAGGCTATACTGATTCACATCTGAAATGTCTCAGCAGCGGGCAGCGTTTGGCTTGCACCTTGTGTCGACGCAGGAAGCATAGACACGGATGGTTCATGCCATATTGTCTTTACGGGCCAAAAATAGACATGAGAACATGTGCAATGTTTCGTGCGTGTGAATCCAGATCTCAGTCCTGACCGCCAACATCTAAAAATGACCTTGTTCATGTAGAGCCAATCACCTGTTTGAAATACGCGCAAATGGTTGAGTGTGGATCTAGAAAGGAGTAGAAGGGGGTATGCAGGTTGTTTGTATCTGATTCTTGGTACTTACGGGGTGGTCAGCGACTTCCTTCCCCTTCGTGGTCGCACCTGCCCGGCTCGACTCGACTGCGACTCGGCAAGTTCGAGCGACTTCCACAAAGACACGGAGAAACGCCAAACTCCCGGCCCTAGCATGCGCAACAAACTCAAGAGCGAGCCCCACAACTTGGAGTACACCGTTATATATCCGCTGCCGTCGACCCCCTCCCCCCGCCTACGCCTCCGTCGCCACCTCTTCGCCCACTCTGGTTCCCTCTCACTCCGACTGCTCCACTCACACCTCGGAGCACAAAAGGTGCTGCTTAGCTATTATGCGTCGGGTCGCACGCCTGCTGCATCTGGATAAGAAGAAGGAGCCATCACTGCCCAAGCACCTTGCAGCCGGCGACGGCCATGGCTCTGACGACACTGACCACAAGTGGGGGCCCATCCTCAACCTATCCGATGAATTGCTTGCGAATCTCGCTCTGGACATCGCTTCCAACATCTCCTCCATTCCGAAGCACGTCCTCGCCGACAACTCCAGTGTCAAGGTCGTGGCCAAAATGAATGGCTGTAACAACTGCGTCTTTGTCATTCAGTACCAGGAAGGCTTGAAGGTCTGCGTACGTGTCCCCGCCTGCGGCTGGGAGGACAAGTGGATCGACGCCGACAGCAATGCGCTCCGAGCTCAGGTCCGCACCATGCAGTACATCTCGCGCCACACCAACTGCCCCATCCCCGAGGTCATCAGCTACGACACCACCTTCAACAACGCCATCCGTGCCCCGTATGTCGCCATGACTTACATTGAGGGTCGTTCCGTCGAGGATCTGTGGTATGATGACACAGGTCCTCTGCCGCTGGAGGAGGTGCGCCAAAACATCCTACGGTCGCTGGCAAAGGCCACCTCCGAGCTGCGCCCTCTCACCTTCGACAAAATGGGAACCCTCCAGTTTAGCGCTGAGCAGGACGACAACCCCACTATTGGCCCCTTCATCGTCCTCAACTTCGGCGCTAGCCGCACCTCCAGCTTCATGAAGTACGTCAGTGACATGAACAAGGAGCCGGTGTCCGACTCACGAGCCTGGCTCCGCGGTCGGCTCGAGGAGTGGAGGAAGGTCGAGACTGAGCCTTCCGCCGAGAACCCCTACCCGAGAGGGCTCGAGCATCACGAGAAGCTTGGAGCCTATCACCTCTTCTCCATGCTGCTGGACGAATTTCCCCTTCCAGAAGACGGGGAGGAGAAGTTTGTGCTAGCACCGCCAGACCTCGATTGGCAGAACATTCTGGCAGACGAGAAAGGCAACGTCACGGCCATCCTCGACTGGGACCGGGTCGAAACGCTGCCGCGCTATTTGGGCTGGTGCATGTTCCCTGAATTCCTCTTCAGAGACTGGGAGCCCAATGGCTGGTATGTCTGGCCGCACTGGATTGACAAGACCATGTCACCCATGGAGTACGAGAAGTACCGCGCCGACTATGTCCGTTTCATGATGGAGGATTCTGGTGGAGAGGGTGATTGCAAGTACACGGTGAAGTCTCATGTATTTGAGCAGATTGCGTTTGCCATCGGCCGGACCCAGTACATGGATGGCATCCTTCAGAGGATCCTTTCGATCACGCTTCCGCAGGTCAACGCCAAGTTTCTCTTGCAGTACATTGGCGAGAAGGGCCTTGCGCAGGCGCAGGGGGACGAGATCAGGCAGGAGTTTAAGAAGCTGCTTGCTTGCTGAAATCAAGGTACCGTTTGTGGCTGCGCACGTCCGTCAGCGCGGCATGAGCAACGGAATGGCGAGACGGAGTGTACTAAAGGTCGGATTGTACTGAGTATTGATTGTGAAATTCTATTCTTCTCGGTAGTCGGGCATCAGCGATTCAGGCAAGAGGCGTCCGGAGACTAGCGGCGGCGGAGAGCGGCGACCAACGAGGGGGCGGTCTGCCGACGGCGGAGCGTGGGCCGCGACGTCACTCCTGACCTCACCTGTGACTTCACGAGCTCTCGCGATACCCTGGGCCGATTCTGACTAACAGTTTCAGACCCGCCCACAAGCTTATTTCTAGACAGGCAATGGAAGAAGAAAGTGTCGAAACCACATCTTGTGCGAATATGCACCTTGTTGCACGCAATGCAGGCGGCGGCTAAGCCAGGACAGAGCCGACGCGGCAGAACGGCACGGCGCACACTGCGGCTCGACTTGCCAACACCGTTAGCTGGATTGCCCCATCAGGCAATACGATTACTCATGGATACTCGACATGGCGTTCTGTGGGGTTCGACGCGATCCCCACACGCCTCGACGCCTTTTTTTCGCCCGCTTCTTTTCATCCCTTTCCCATGCACATGCTTCTCGCCTTTTACCCCGCCCATATAAGACCCTGCCCTGCCCCCGCTCCGACGCCTCTCGTTTCCAAGGTGCGGCCTCGCGGAGTGTGGATCCACGTTGAATAGAGAAGCGGAACAGAGACTAGAGACCGAGATAGACTTCTTGAAAGAGCAAGGATCGTAGCTGGTTTCCCGATTGCGCAACTTTATCCGAGAAAAGACCACCCTCCGGCAGTCCATCCGTACACATACGAATGCACACACAACCCAAAGGCAGCAAGCCAGGACCAGTTGAACCCCCCTTCCACGGCGCGAGCGCGAGCATCACCGCCACCGACCCCATCGCCCCCGCCGCCCAGGACAACCAAGTCCCGACATGCGATCCGTCTGAGCAGACCCTGTCCAGCGAGAAAGAATGGACCGCCACTAAGGACGACGACGAGAAGAAGCCGCGCGCCACGCCGCTGTATGAAGACGATGGCGAGGCCGAGCGCGCCGCTGCGTCTCCGCGTTCGTCTTCTGATGGCTCGAGCACCCTGTCCCGCCCCTCGGATGAGGTCGTCTACCCCGAGGGCGGGACTGAGGCCTGGCTGGTCGTGCTGGGATCCTTTTCAGGTATGGTTGCGTCTTTTGGAATGATGTGAGTCCGCCCTTTTCCCAATGATACGTCGTCCATGAGCTGGACCTATTGCCCCAGAGAAATGAAACACTATCCGACGTCGTAACCTAACTTCATAAACCAGGAACTCGGTTGGTATTTTCCAAGCCTACCTGGCAACGCACCAGCTGTCGCACTACGACGAGAGCACCATTGGCTGGATCTTCTCCGTCTACACCTTTCTTTCCTTCTTCTGTGGCATCCAGATCGGCCCCATCTTCGACGCCTACGGCCCGCGTCTCCTGGTGCTCGCGGGCAACATCCTGCTTATCGCGTCGATGCTCCTGCTTGGCGTGTGCAAGGGTCAGTAGCACCCATTTCAAACCTTCTCTTCCTTGCCCCAGCCCTTCCGAACTGACACCTTCCCTCCAGAATACTACCAATTCCTCCTCGTCTTCGGCGTCCTCGGCGGCATCGGCACCTCGCTCATCTTCACGCCCGCCATCAGCAGCATCGGCCACTACTTCCAAGTCAAGCGCGGCGCAGCCACGGGCGTCGCCGCGGCCGGCGGGTCCATCGGCGGCATCATCTTCCCGCTGATGCTGCAATCGCTCTTCCCCAAGGTCGGCTTCGGCTGGGCGACGCGCATCCTCGGCTTCATCTTCATCCTGCTCTGCGGCGTGGCGCAGCTCTGCATCAAATCCCGCCTCCCGCCCAAGCCCGGCTCGTCCGTCCTCCCCGACTTCCGCATCTTCCGCGACCCCAGCTTCGCGCTGGTGACGGCCGGTGTCTTCTTCATGGAGTGGGGGCTCTTCGTGCCCATCACGTACACGACCTCCTTCGCACTGTCGTCGGGCGCCATGGACCAGACGTTCGCGTACCAGCTCATCGCCGTGCTCAACGCGGGCAGCAGCATCGGCCGCTGGGCGCCGGGCTACGTCGCCGACCGGCTCGGCCGCTTCAACTGCATGGTCGCCACGCTGGCCTTCTGCTTCGTCACCACGCTCGCGCTGTGGCTGCCCGCCACCATGATGACGCCCGTCCCAAGCTTCTCGAACGACGACACGGCGGCGACGGTGAAGGGGTTGACCATCGCGTTCGCGTTCCTGTTCGGCCTTGCGAGCGGCAGCAACATCTCGCTGACGCCCGTGTGCGTGGGCCAGCTGTGCGACACGGCGCAGTACGGCAGGTACTACGCGACTTGCTACACCATCGTCAGCTTCGGCACCCTCACCGGCATCCCCATCGCCGGCGCGCTGCTGCAGCGGAGCGAGGGCCGGTACTGGGGCGTCGCCATCTTCACCATCGTCACGTACGCGCTGTCCGTCGCGTGCTACGTGGCCGCGAGGGTGCTGAAGGTGGGGTGGGCGTTGGGTGCGAAGTTTTGATCGGTCAAGTAGGAAACTCTGATGCTGTTAACTGGGAGCCATGACCTGAAGAAAAAAAAAAGGGGGGGGGGGGGGGGGGGGGGGGGGGGGGGGGGGGGGTTTGGGGGGGGGGGGGGGGGGGGGGGGGGGGGGGGGCTGGTGAAGATTGGGTTTCGGATGTACGGGTTGCACGGGCTTTTTTTTTTTTTGGTGGGAGGGGCACGGGGGTTCACCTACGTACGTAGTAATGTTGATTGGCTGGGTAAGTGCGGTGCCTAGACCTTGACGAGTTTGACGAACGATATAGACAAGAGCTATGTAGAATGATCCAAGAATAGAAAAATCAAAGCTGCTATTGCGGACCATATTCCTTCCAGGAATCTCGTCAAAAATTCATGCGAATGCATCTCATTGACGAATTAGACCAATGAATCGGTTCGATTACAACTTTCCTCATGTTCTCGTGTCCAAACTTAACCCTACCAATGCTTCCGAACCAATGTCTGCTCCATGCTCAGCGTCGTGCGGCCGACGCCGCGAGTATCAAACTTCCCGCAGACTCTATCCCTCATGCAGGATCACCATCGTAGACGCACAACGGACTGGGATGATTAAGTCCGGTGTTGAGTAGTTGCAAAGGACCCGACCCTTGACGGCATCATCGGTCTAGAAGCCGGCACCACCTGCCCTCTTCTCCAACGCGGTGGGGACCCTTACCCCACAACTTCCCAGGAGCCCGTCGCGACAACGTCCATGGCCGGAGCAGTATATATGGAACTTCTCGTCGCACGCCCAAGTTTCAACACCACTTCGCCGTTAGGCATAACCGCTCCACCCGCGATGTAACCACGCAACAAAAATGCCTCGGCCATCGCCCGGAATACTCCGTTGTTCCACTTGGCTGATCCAAGGCGGGAACCGCCGTAAATGGTCATGGAAACGGTCTGTGCTATGCCGGGCAGTTGTGGGATGGTGATGCGAAACGGTTGCTGAGACCGGGATAGCACCAAGGGGAGGTGGGGTCGGTTTGATGCCTTGATCGTCGTCCGAACGCGAACCCGATAACTCGCTTCGTTGCGTCTGGTCTTGTGAGCGAGCCGGTGGGATGGAGGAAGAGGAAGAAGGGCGGGAGGATTAGTCAAGCTTTGGAGAAACGGCAACAAAAAAGAGTTACATGTAAAGAGTAGAAAAGGGGATGAGATTGCCTGCCAAATGAGACGAGAGAGAGAGAGAGAGAGAGAGAGAGAGAGAGAGAGAGAGAGAGAGAGAGAGAGAGAGAGGGACAGGGACCGTAATGTAAACCTTTGATAGAGCATGAGCACAAGCAAAGATGCAACTGAATTTCCGTTTTTCGGCTTGTTCATTATTTTTCTTGTGTTCTTTCATCCAGATGATATTGTATTGAGTCCGTCTCGCCTGGCTAACCAGAGCACGGGCTTGAGATGAGGACGATGGCGTAAACTCGTAGCTCTCGTTCGTGCTGGGTATTCTCTCCGTGATTTTCCTTTCCTGTGATGCCGGGCCAGCCCAATCCATTCCCCAAACCTCGTCCTAACCCTCCGCATAATATATAGTAATAGCACCTGGCGCAACATGATGCGCTATCTACGCGCCGAGTGCTCCTCAAGTCCAGCGATAGAGAAGACCGCTATACTGGCTGTTCCTACATCCTGCCAAAATACAGCCTCTATCAGAGTTCTTCCCGTGCGATGTTCGCTCAAAAAAAAAAAAAAGGAATGTGAAACGCGCATTCGAAGCGCTGCGGCACGCCTAGTGCCTCACGGCACAGCCATTACCGCCCAATACCAAGTCCGCCTCTGTAAGCGGGATGCACGTCGCTCAGAGTGTCTTCGTGCGCTGACGGTGCGACTGGTCGCGGAGCGGCCTCCACCACATACCGCACGCCGTCGTCAGACACGTAGCTCGGTGGTCTTGGCACCTGCTCACCACCTTCCCCGCTCGCATGACGGTAGCCCTGCTGCTGTTGCCGCTGCGGTTGCTGATCATAACCCAGATTCGGAGTTTGGAAAGGGTCCAGGAGCTCGTTCGGTTGCGGGTTCGCGTTGACCGGGCTGGGAGACGCCGGGTTCTGACGGAGCGGATGCATGCCGCCGTCGACGCGTTGCCAGTAGAGCAGATCCGGGTTGATGGGCTGTTCGCATGATATTAGACTTGAGTCTCTTCGTTGTCTTGCTTGCGAACCATGCACTTACCACGCTGCATCGCCAGAGACCGTAAGCGGGCGGCGGTGCTTTGAGAATCTCCTTCTCGGGGTCCATAGCACCGTTCGGGCTGCGGTCATCATCATCGTCTTCTTCTCCGAGCTCCTCGTCGCGCGCCATGTGCACGCGTATCGGCCTATCAGGTTGATAGCCATCTGGACCAGCCATCTCCGGTATCCTTGGTTGCTCGTCTCCGCGCTGCAGACCGAACGACAACATGCAAAGCCGGACCAGCGAGTGGCAAAAAAGGATCGTGGTGCTGAGGATGATGAGAATGAAGAGCACGTGCACTTCCTGGCCGGTATGGGGACGAGTGAGAGCGATCGAAAGGTCTGCCAAGAGTCAATGCAAGTACACCGGAGGCAGAGCGCGGGAACCTACAGGTTGTCAAAATCCCAGAAAGGAACAGACCGCTGCCAAAAACCAACATCGCCTTCTTCCTCACTGGAGTGCTGGGGACGCCCCATGCCCCGCGGGAGCTTCCGCGGGATCCTCTTGTCCTCCGCGAATTGCGCCTCCTTACCCATGCTCTTTGCTGCCTTTTCTTTGCCCTCTCATTGATGAGACTAGCCAGCTGCGCCGTTTCTGGGTCTACGGCTTCGTGCAACGACGACTCCCGGGTGTAGGCTGCAGCAGGCGGCGCGGGGATATCATGCTGTGGGCTGTAGAGCACTGCTGGGCGGTAAGGGCCGGCCGGGTACTGGTGGTGAAGAGGGGGCTGAGATTCATTGAAATCCCTTGGATAGCCAGCATCTGGCGAAATGTTTTCCGGCGTAGAAAGCCCACGGCGAAAGCCCACAAAGCTTGGTGGTTTTGGAGTGCTGCGGTCCGAGAGTGCTGGCGAAGCGGCGTATATGGAACTTCCTCCCTGTAATAACGAGCGGACTTGGGACTGGACGTCAGAGATGGTGGACGGGGTGGAAGATGCGCCAGAGAGCGACGACGCAGACGACAGCGATGAAGTGAGAGAAGGAGGATTCGGCGGGGTTTGCGGTGCTGCTGGCTCTTCCTGAGGCTGTGCAGCGCCACGGTTGAAAAGAGAGAATTGAAAAGGAAAGTTGAAAGGGACAGGCATCGTGATGTCGGCCTGCGAAGGATTGCCTGGAGCTTTGTGGGTGGTTGCGCGTCGAGTCCCCACGAGAGCCAACACACGAAGGTTGTCTACGGGCGGCCTGAGGTATATCGACAGAGGCGGGCGGAATTATTAATGGTTCACTTTCGACGCCAGACACGTGGGGTGTTTCCGTCCACAGCGGCGCCAGAAGTGCAGAGCTTGGGGCAGGCCGATAGGCCGGGCGAGTGCGCGGTTCGCCAGGCTCGTGGACGGCGGGCAACTTCGTTCGCTGAGAGGCCAATGACTGGAACCGGTCCGTAGTCAAAAAGAGAATACACATGCAGGCGGGCGAGTGATTGGCTTTGGCGCGAAGCTTAAGGTTAGCAGCGCTGCAGGTGTGTGGGTCAAACGTGGAGGAAAGCAAACACGGGCGCAGCCAGTGGATGGCGCGCGCAGAAAGATTGAGCGAAGGACAAAAGAAAGAGCCCGTGGGGCCACAAGAGCGCGGCGGCGAAGGGGAAGGCGAAACTGAGGAGTCCGAGGCGCCAATGAGTCGAGGTTAAGAGCGGCGTTGCCAAACAGCCCGTTGCGGTCGCACGAGGGCCGCAAGGGCTCCGGTAGTGCATGAGATGCCAGGGCCGGGCCATTGTATCAGGTTCATCCTGGCCGCGATGCGTGGTGCTCGATGGGGATTCAGGTTGCGACGCTGAAACACCCGCCAGGACGGGGATCTTCAACCAGACCGGCGCCAACCGCCCACGGCCTATCGTGGCCTATCACCTCCGCCGCACCGCCGACTGCTGCGAACACGCTAGCCCCCGCAACACTTTCATTGCCGCAATTTTCCCGGCCTTGCCTGCTTTTAATTACTGCTATCTGCATCTCGCCCAGCCTCTATGTCGCGAGAGCCTCTGCGGCTCTGTCCGCCTTCGCGCCCTGTCGCCCTGTCGCCCTGTCGCCCTTCGCGAACCGCGCGTTTGTCTTCGACCCAGTCGTCGTGCGAAGCTTGGGTAGCTGCTTGATTTTGCAGCACCGGAGGTCTGCTCCTGTGACATGAAAGGCCTCAAATCAATCTCGCTAGCCTAACGCGGTAGCTGTCCTCACTTGCCAAGCTCCCCCACAAGGAGCATGCCGTCCGATGAACCAGATACAACTGCGGAAGTTAGCGGATTTGGTGCCCCCGCAAGTTGGGCAATGGCTCCTCTTACCGATCGGTTCGTCACGCGGCGAAAAGCGCACATCGTTGACCGCTCCCTTATGTCCCGGCAGCTTGTAGAGAAGCTTGCCAGAGTTCGCGTCCCATACCACAACCGTGCGATCGCCACTTCCAGCAGCAATCTTCTGGCCCTTGGGGTCCCAGCTCGCCTTCAGCAGATTCTTCTCCATGCCTGTCGGAGCACCGTCGTACGTCTTAAGATGGCGGTCCGTGGGGGCAAACGGCCGGATATCCCATGTTCGAACAGTCGAGTCGTGCGAGTTGGAGAGGAGCGTCTGCGAATCTGGAGAAACCTGCAGGGATGTGATGGTGTCGGTGTGTCCCAGCAGCGAATACGCGACGGCCTTCTTGCGCATGTCCCATACTTTGATATCGTTGTCTATGCCGCCCGAATACAGCTCGTTACCAGCTTCTGCCAAGGCCACGGCGGTCACGGGAAACTCGGTCTCGATGTAGTCGACTGCCTCCTTCTGTCTCGGATCCCAAATCTGCGCAATGTCAATACCTCGGCACTCCACTGACAAGGCTGCGTCTCCCTGCTTACCCCAATGTACCCATCGTCCGAGCCGCTGACAAGCATCTCTTCACCACGCTTGCTCACATCCATGCAATTGATGACCTCTTCGTGCCCCATGTGTCTGCGTATCCTCTGACCGGTCTCAAGATCCCAGCTTGCAAGCATCATGTCTGCCGACGCCGAGTAGATAACGCGAGAGTCGCGCGACCAGTGCAGGTCCAGGACAGCGCCCTTGTGTCCGCTCAAAATACCATAGTTTTCGCATTGGCCGTACGTCCGCCACAGGACTGTTGATTCATCTCAGCCACGGTGGAAATGCAGGCTGACTGTTGGTGTACCTACGGATGTTCCGATCCATTGAGCCAGAGGCTATGTGTTGGCCGGTCGGGTCGAACCTCGTCGCAAACACCTCGCCAGAATGTCCTAGGAGAATCAAGTGTCAGAGCATGCGGGAACAACATGTCGGATAGAAGTACCTGTGAGCTCCATGATAGGAGCTTGCAGCCCGCTCGTACGCGGCACCTACACAATCAGCCATGGTTCGCCTTTCTTCTCGCCTTAGCTCAAGGGCAAAGAACACAGGAGGGTCGGAGGTAAGACGTACTGCTTGGATGAGGGCGCCATTGTGTGCGGAGCTATTCGTGATGGCAACTTCGTTGCCCAGGTCGTTGTCGGAGCGCTGCCTCTTGACGAGCTGATTAGAGCCGAAGGAGTCGGCAGCCGGGCGCTTTTCCGAAGACATGGTCGCGATGACGTTCGGCGTGCGGTGGGCGGTCGAGTGCGGGGGTCGAAGGCGGCGGTTGAGATGGTGATGGCAGTCCTTCTCAAAGTTTACGGCCCACAGCGGCGATCCCCGTGCTAAGCACACGGCGCGCGTCGAACGCGGCCGGGCCGACGAGCTCCTGAGGCCCTCGGGCGGCTGCGTCACCGTACCCCAGACCACCCGCGATTCCTCAGTCGGAAATTCAACCAACTGCCTTTATATACCCCTCTGCGCATCCCGCTCACCCGGATCGTCACCTTGTCCGGTTGAGGCAGTTTGATGAGCCCGCCCCGACCTTTCTCATCTCGCTGCGACTGAGGACCGGGCGCTCCGTCTGTGTCCAGGAGCGCTATGGCTTCTACCAAGGCCGCCCGCCTGGGCGAAGAGTGAGCCCCCCGTCCACTCTCCGCGCATGCAAAAGCTGACTTGTTCTAGGGTTTGGAAGTAAGTAGCGAGCTTCCCGAATGTAGCGCAAGGCCCGCCGTTTCTAACGCCTACAAGAACCCGCGTCGACAAAGTCAACGCCGAACTAGTCACCCTTACCTACGGAACGATCGTCGCGCAGCTTTGCAAGGACTTTGACAGCGATTATGTCGAGGTTAATCGACAGCTGGATAAGATGGGATACAACATTGGCCTGCGCCTGATCGAGGACTTCCTTGCCAAGTCCAATACCACCTCGTGCTCCAGCTTCCGCGAAGTTGCTGAGATGATCTCCAAGGTACGAGGATAGCTGCGCTTCAATCTCTGCCCTCGACAAATTTTGTGGCTGGCGGATCAAGCTATGGCAGCCGCATGCGACGACTGTATCCCTCGAGCAGATTGCTGGCCCAGCCCGAAAATCTCGACTCTCAACACGGAGGCAATGTTATACTAACAGGCAATGTTGGACAGGTCGGCTTCAAAGTCTTCCTTAACATCACTCCGACGATCACCAACTGGACTAGCGACAGCAAGCAGTTCTCTCTGATATTCGATGAGAACCCTCTGGCAGACTTTGTGGAGTTGCCGGACGATGGTCGTGCACAGGATGAGCTTTGGTACTCTAATATCCTTTGCGGAGTTCTACGGGGAGCATTAGAGATGGTCAGTAAACCCTGCCTTCGAGTCTCCAACGTCCTCAGACTTAGGGGCGCTTCACGCCGGCTAGATCACACCATCGCTAAGCTTCGGTCTAGGTCCAAATGCAAGTGGAGGTACATTTCATCACCGACGTGCTCCGGGGAAACGACACGACAGAGATGCGCATCACACTCGTCCGGTTTATTGAGGACGAGCTACCGCCCGATGATGAGTAAACGGGCGGAGCTGGGCGCCAAGACCGACTTGGAGGGGCCCGGGGCCGGTCAACGGTTCAATCGGGCGCCGCAAAGTCTGGCGGGCGTGCAGCGAGGGCACAGGCCGCGAGCGACATAGCGAGGGGTGCAGCGACGGACGCGGTGGAGCGTGCAGACGGCGTTGAGCGGAGAGGTTCATCTAAATATACTATGAGTGCTATACCCTGATCGCCACCCCCTGGCCGCTGCGGAGAGGGCGGGAGGAGAGGCACCGGCGGCGGAGTCACGTGATTTGGGCGGAACACATAGAATAGCGCTGAGAGAGACACAAGGCATGTTTTCGGGCGTGGGCAGCGCGATGCGTGTGTTTCCGAGGGCTGGTTTGGCGGTGGTGACGCTGTGTTGCAAGTGGCTGGGCTGGATGCGTGGTGCCTCGTGATTATGTGCGCACCCAATCGACAGCGTCTGGAGGGCCATGAAGGCGCGCCCCCCCAACCGCTAAGCTCGCACACCTCGACCTGCAATTCCTTACCCGGCCTTGCGCTGCTGATACCCTGCGTGGCCATCGTGCAAATCTTTACTCTCGCGGCCGCTCCCTCCCGCCGTCTGCTGTAACACGTCGCCGCCTCGCTAGCGACGCCATTTGATTGCGCGCAGCAGAATCAGGATACTCAGCACCCACCGCGCCTCTCCGACTCCCGTCCAACACCATCACCCACGCGCACCTCGAGTGATCGCACGCCTGCGCCCTGCGACCGCCCAACGCCGCGAGCCCAACGCGCCCCCAGCACCCACCGACGCCGCCGTCACCTCGGCCGTCCGCACCCGGAGCGCCGACCTCGCCTTCACGCCGCTGCATCGCACGACCGCCGCGACGATCAAGGCCGCGCCCGCTCATGCTGGAGCACAACACGCCCATCTCCTGAGGCGGGTTCGTTGCATTCTCCCCCGCAGTCCCACATCCACGGCCGCGAAGGGACCCTGACGCTCTTGACCGCGCATCCGCGCTCCCCACAACCCGACGCCGCTCATGATGAACCAGCAGCAGGCCAATATGGCCGCAATGCAGCAGCAAGGCGGTCCTGTTGGAGGCACACCGCTGATGCAGGCCGGTGGCGCGCGAAACTCTATGGATCCGCAAACCATGCTGAACACATACATCTACGACTACTTCCTCAAGAACCACCACTGGGAACTCGCCCGCCAGGTCAAGGATGCGCTTGTCATCAACATCGGGCCTGCCACTAAGCCCAGCCCGGGCGGCCGACGCGACGTGAACGGTGTGGACGACATGGACACTGATAACAAGGACGACGTGCACAAACGCCCCGACGATCTCCCTCCTGCCGCCGTGCCTATCGACCCCTCCGAGAACTCCTTCCTGTTCGACTGGTGGCACCAGTTCTGGGACATCTTCAATGCGCAGCGCCAGCGCTCGAAGCCGGGCTCAGCGCAGCTGCAGTATTTGGCTCACACCAGGGTTTGTTGCCCCGAATACCCCTCCCGCGCTCGCCGCATCGCTGATAACGCCCGTAGCAACAAGCACAATTGAGGCAGGAAAATCAGCAGCGCCTCATGATGACAAATAACGCGCAACCGTACAGGGGCATGATGGGCATGTCCGCCAATGCCAAGGAGATGCAGATGAGGATGATGCAGAACCGCGGACCAATGTATGTGGGCTCAGAGATGCATCGGTCTGGTGGCACGGTTACTGACGACTCTTTTCACCGTGGTGTAGGAACGCACAGCAGCTCCAGCAGATGAAGAACCAGCAGCAAATGATGCAGAATCAGCAGATGCAACGGGACGGGTCGCAGATGGACATGAACCAACGTCCGCAGTCGCCCGGCTCGGCCGAGAACGCGCCATCGCCGAACAAGCGTCCACGTCTTGAGAACGGGTTCAACGGCCAGCAGATGGGCCCTGGCGGAAGAAGCCAGGGAATGCAGCCGCAGCAGATGGGTGCAACTTCTGCAGCCCAGGCTGGCCAGATGCTCATGGCAAATGGCATTGACCCGAATAACATGACGCCGCAGCAGTTCAATGCATTCCAAGGGCAGAATCCCAATGTGCAGGCAAAGGGTCTACAGGTATATGCTCAAAATCTTGCCTTGCAGCATAAAGCAGCCTTGAATAACCAACAATTGGCAAAGGAAATGAACAACGCCGGAATGCAAAACTCCCCCATGGCTCAGCAAGGCGCGGATGGCTCGCAAGACTTCTTCCAGGGCAATGCTAACGCCCGTATGCAGCCAGGCGCCCCCGGTCAGCAGCCCGGCGGCAACCATGCGCTTCAAGACTACCAGATGCAACTGATGCTCTTGGAGCAACAGAACAAGAAGCGCCTTCTGATGGCACGCCAGGAACAGGACAACATTACTCAACATCCCGCCTCTGGCCCAGTCGGTCAGCCAGGGTTCCCGCCAGCAATGTCGCCTCAGGGTAGCAGGGCTGGCCCCTCGCCGAATCCCAGTGATCAGATGAAGCGTGGCACCCCGAAGCTGAACCAGGCTGGCCTGCCTGGCTCGCCGATGCCGGATGGATCGATGCCGCAGAACAGGAGCTCTCCACTGCCGAACGGTTTCGATCCCAACCAAATGCCGCCGGGTATGCCGCAGTTCTATCAGGGACAGATGGCAAACGGCATGATGAGACCACCAAGCTCACACCCTGGCTTCCAAGGGCAGATTCCGCAGCAGCAGCAGATGGAGATGCTCGCTCGTAATGGCGGGCGGATGCCGAATGGAGGCATGTGGCCTCAAGGTGGTCCTCCCCAGATGATGCAGCCGGGCCAGCAACAAGGAGGCCCGCAACAGGGCCAGGGCATGCAGCCGGGTCAGCAACAGCCGCCGCCTATGGGCACTCCCCAACAGCGGAACCAACAGATGCCTCCTCCGCCGGCTCCCACCGTTGGCAACGAGAATGGCCGGACGCAGCCGTCTTCCCCCGCGCAGCCCCAGAACCAGCCCCCGACTCCTTCGCAAGGTAACAAGGCGAACCCCAAGAACAAGAAGAAGGACGACAAGAAGGTTAGAACGCTGCGCCTGGTCTGTATCTACGTGAGCTAATCCATCATAGAATGCCCCATCCAAACCGCCAGCTGGCGGCAACGCCGCAAACAAGAAGGGTTCAACAGCGGGTGCTACTCCAGCCTCGGACGCCGAGAATCCTCCACCGACACCTACGCCTAGTACGCCATCAATGCCAATGCAACAAAAGAAATCGATTAGTAACCCGTCTGCAACAGCTCAACAACCGAACCCTCAACAGCAACCTCCCGCGCCCGCGAACCAGCCTCCCCAGGTGCCCCCTCAGCCCCAGATGGATCCCAACGCAAGTGCACCTTTTGGAGATCTTGGCAACGACACGGTACGTGTCTTCCTTTTCACTTATAGTGGTGCGATTCTAACTGCTTCCTAGAACGGCGCTTTCAACCTAGACTTCAGTTCTATCGACAGTGGCGACGTGCTCGAGAACTTTGATTTTGATACCTTCTTGCACACTGACGAGGGCGGTCCCAGCGCCTTCAGTTTCGACCAGTCTTTCCTGAATGACGGGGTTGAAGCCGACGCTCTATGATTACGACATGAACGTCGAGTATCTGATCTCACGAGTTTTCCCAGCAGGATTCCTGTCGACATCTAGATTTTTGTCCGCAATGGTCCTCTCTTCTCGCTCCCTTTTCTCTGAGCATTTTCCGACTTTCTCGGGGATAGACATTCGAGAAGGACGCTGAGGTTGCCGATCTCGCGCGCAGCATGCGCAGGGCGATGGACCGTCTTAGCATCCTTCGGTTGGAGCACGCAGCACTTGTGCATTATTTCCAGTTACAGACATGTTATCCTTCCTTGCACAGTACATCCGTGCACACAAACACCGCAACGGATCGACTGCGCTTCTCTCCATGAGCAGTCACTACTGTGGACGATTCCTCTCGATATCAACCTTAAATTCCTTGTGTCATTTCCTGATCTTGCGCTTAGGCTGGCGGGTACGCGAACGGGTGGTGCATCTGGTATCTAAACTTTTCGTTACTTGCGTGACGGCGTCAAGTCACTTTTCAATATTCCCCCAAAAATTCTTTCCGACTTTGAACGCATGTCGAAACTTTCCTCACTATACTGTTGTCCTGTTTTGGTGTCTCCTCTTTCTGGTAGTCGGTAGAAAGGGAGGCGCGCTGTGTGTTGGGTGGAATGGGTCGGATGGAAGAGGTCTGCAACAATTTTCCCGTTTTCTTCTTCTGTCTGCTATTGCAGTATCTGTCGAAACCGTTGTTTGGTGTTATTCGTTATATTTTCCTTTACCAAGTCGTCAAGTCACTTCTTAAAATCGACTCTAATCTATACCACGCTTTTCACTCCGCAAGCACCGAGGAGAAGGGGTCCTCTCCGAATTTCTTTCTCTATTCACACCGATTCCATCTGATCCAATTCTCTCTCCAAAATAGTGCTGACTGCGGCCGATTGCGTGTAAGGCGGACGGATATATGGATGGATGACTGCAAGTTGCGTGAAAGACAAAAGTGGCGAGGGGAGACATGGAAGGTGGGCTGAGATGAAGATATGATTGTGGGAGGAGATTTGTCAGTTGTAAGATAAATCTGACGGGCCGACTCGCTGAGAAGAGCCAAGGGAGGTTGCTTCCTCTCTCCGAGGCCTGTCTCTTTCCACGAACAGCAGCTTCGTGGTTACATACAACGCCAAGCGAAATTCTTCCGATTTGTTGGAGAGAGTGGTCTGGTTATGAGGGGTGTTCGGAGGCCGGTTTTACTTCTTCCGTCATTTACTTTCTTCCGTGGTGTGCGGGCGTCTTAATTTGGCGAATGGGGTGTTGATGAGTATCAACGATCTGGTCTGCTGTTTGTTTCCATTCACACATGTCAAATGCCGGCGCTCGACGCGTCATCTTGTTCCTTACCAACGATTTGGTATGTCATGCGCTCGTTGTTATCTTCATAAGCAACGGTTTTCCATGCTGACGCTGTTGGCCTTTGTTTTCACTGCGTTAGCAGCAAGATGTGCCGAGTGCTTTGTACAGCGTGCGTCTGGGCGTGATTATTTGGCAGCGCATGCATGTATGAGCGAGAAGGACCTGAGTTTCTCTTGCACCATTTTTTCTTTTTTACTCTTTGTGTCTTTTCTGTGTTTGTTCTTTCTTATCTTTACCTTTTCAGGATCCAACAGCATCGCTCAAGTTAGTGCTTCTTCTGTATGTTCGGACGTTTACTGACCCGAGTTTAAATTCCAAGCTCATGACGCTCCCGACGAATGATCTCTATCGCTTTCCATCTCCTTTTGGTGTTTCGGAAAGAACATATCCATATCGTCAGTCAGTCACTCAGCTGAGTTCGCATCTTCGACTACACCAACGCCTCCCAGCGCGTTCTCTTTGTGCAATAGAGTACTCAGTTGCTGCCGCTTGCCAGCCACCATCTCAATGTATAGAGTACACACGCCTTTTTTTCCACCCCCGCAATCTCCATCTCTCCATGGTGAGACGACCGTCCCGGATGCGGCATACCAGGTTTTTCATTCATTGTACGGGAGTAGTGGATTAATGTGGTGACATGACCGCCCAATTTTATATTCGCAAACAAAAGACCTACGCGCCGGTTCTTCTCGGTGCCGTGAATGCGGTCGCTCTCATAGGAGGTGCGGACATTGATACCGTCGTAAACGGAGAAGAAGGGTAAAGGGCATGCTCGTTGAAGCTGAGGCCACCCTGTGGATCGAAAGGCAGAATGCCGGTCGAATTCAGAGGAAGGAGAACGAGAGGGAGGCTGGCGAATGAGTGGGGTGGTAATCGACAATAAATGCACAGCACTTGTTTGATATTCTAGATGAATTTTTTTTTTACCTAAGTGCTTGCAAGATGCCGCCCCGCCCTTCACCATCTCATTATTTTGTATTTTTAAACCCGAGTTGAAGGCACGTGCTCGCTAGCGATTGGGAAAAAGAAGTCCGATCTACGACGGATGACTAAGAACCCCTACGCGCCCCCTCCCATCAACGCCCGCTCTCCGAACGCCAGGCGAAAAAAAAAGAAAAAAAAGGGGGAATGGAACAAGATAGAAAATATTGTGAAGTTATGCGACCTTCAAGACGAACACACACGCGAAGGTGGTGCTAGAACCAACATTTCTCGTAGAAGGCTTTTCTCCAGGATCATCAATCCGTCATTTCTGTGTCCGCCTTACTCCCATCATCTTTCTTTTCCTCCGCCGAACTCTTTTCTGCTTCCTTAGCATCCTTCTCCTCCGCCTTCTTATCTCCTAGCTTATCTTTCGCCTCCTTCTCCTCAGCGTCGTCAACGTCCTTCATCTCCGCTTCCGGGCTCACAGGCTGCTCGGGCTTAGGTTTCTTGTTATCATTCTCCTCGTCCGCTTCTCCGTCATCCTTCTTCGTCGTGGCAACCGGCGCCCTCCCCACGGCCGCTTCCAGATTGATTTCACCGCCGGCACCCTCTTGCTGAGGGCCCACGTCTTCGGCGCCCACCTCCTCCGGGCCCCTCGCGTGGGGAACCTCGTCGTGCTGCTTCTCCTCCTCTGCCGCCGTCTCCTCGCCCTCCTTCTGCTCGCCAGTACCACCCGCCGCAGCTGCGGCAGCTGCAGAGTAGCCGGGCAGCAGTGCCCGTCTGGGATTGCTCTGCCCAACGGGCACGACGCCGGCCTCCTGCTCTTGCCGCAGCAGCTCGCCCTGCGTCACTGCGCCCGCCTCCCTCAAGCTCTCGGCCGTAGTCGCGGTTGTTGTGGTAGTGCCTGCGGAGGGGCCTCCTGCTGTCGGAGCGGGCGCGGCACCAGCGCTCGGCGGCGCGGACGAGGTCGTCGTGCTCAGCGCACCGTTGACGACCGACACCGTCTCGATGCGACCCGCGCCGTTCGGTCCATCCACCATCTCCGTGCTCTCGCTGACGAGCTCGCTGTTGTTCCCATTTGCGCCGCCGGACGACGATCCACCACTACCACCACCGCGATTCTGCAACCACGGAATGGGCGTCAATAGCGCTCCGCCCAGACTCTCGTCGCTGCCCAGGGCGGCCGCCGACGGGGAGACCGCCGACGGCGTCGCGCTGCTCGTCGGTGTGATGCCGTTGAGGATGCCGGTGCCCGCCGGCACCGCCGCCTGCGGCAGCGGGAACACCGTCGTCGCGCTGCTCACGCTCACCACGCGGTCCAGCGCGCGCAGATACGGCGGCAAGAACCGGTAGTGCGCCCGTGGCTGCAGCACCAGCTCCGCCAGCCGCTGCACCGTATGCGGCGGCTCATGCCCGAACTGCTTTCGCAGCGCCCCCGCGATCGACGCATGCAGACCCGCCAGCTCTGGCGGCAGCGATGACGACGATGATGATGTTGACGGCGTTGCCGCGCCAGAAGACGTCGCAGAAGACGCGCTGTTGGCCTCGTTGGTGTCACCGGCGGCGGTGCCGGGGGCTCCTGCGCCTACGGCGTTTGGAGAAGTGGTGCTGCTGGCGTCTTGCGAACTGGATGGGGATAGCGCTTGTGCGGAAGGTCCGGGAGAGGGAGTGGTTTTCGTAGCGGCGATGGGAGCGGTGGCGGCGGGAGGGGCGTTTTCCTTGTCCGCGGCTGCGACTTGACTCCGCAGAATTCGGTCGGGAGGAGGCGGCGGCCTGCTGGGGGTCACGGAGCGTTCTCGCTCAACGGCGGTGGGTGGGGGGACTGTGGGGGTAGGAAATTCGTTGGAAATGATCTGAATAGACGTTCGATGGTGAGCGGACTGCGCGAATTGTGGGATCGCGAGAGGGAAAGCTCATGGGTAAGAGCTGGCGGCGGCGCATACGTGATCAAGCCTCGACAGCACTATTTCAAGGGCGCGAGGCCACTCGCTCCTGTAGTAGGTGTCAGCATGCGCGTACGGTGGGCGGGGAAGCTCGAGGCTGGCGGGTGGACTTACGGAACCATGGAGCCATCTTTGGCGGCCTGCTCCAGTAGCTGCTCGCCTGTTTCCCACCCGCAGATGTTAGCATGTGCGACGCGACTCCAGGTGAAGTATCTTACCGGATAGCATTGTGGCGGGTGAGACGTGGGGTATGTATGGAGTAGAGGAAGCAAGCTTGAGCAGCGCTCGGGCGTGTTGATGCGCGCGCGTGTCGTCGACGAGCGGCTGCCAGCGCCCGAACTTCGGCGAATTTTATCTTATCGGCGACCGCGCCAGTCCGCATCAGGCAATCACATGTGCACAGGTTATGCGCAGGTTTAATAAAAGCCCACAGGGCATCTCTATTAGCACTGCTATATAGGGGTTAGTAGTCCAGCTATCGCTATCCATAGCAAAAGTTTCCTGCCCGGCAGACCAATGCCATTGCAAAGCAATGACCAAGAAGAATTGCAAAGAAGACGCCAATCCGCCAGCAACCAGATCGCTAAGACATGAGATCCCCTCCCTGGCGCCATGCCTCCCAACCTGAGATCATGAATGGTATCTTGTCATAATGCTGTGGGTTAGTAATTATCAACGGCCGATCCAGTCACGCACTTTAGCGGATCTGAGTCGAGGGAGCAGTAAGGGCACGCGGCTTGGCAGACATGACCGAAGCGCCAGCCTTCTTCTCGAAAAGCTTCCAGAACTTAAGGTTCTCGTCAGCCGATGCAGTAGCCAGCGTCTGACCGTCGGGGCTGAGGCAGCTGAAGAGAATGCGCTGCTCGTGGGCCGGAATCTCAATGTTCTTGACCAAGGTGGGGTACGACCAGACCGAGAGCGCGTTGTTGGGGAAGCCGCCGGTGCTGACGAGCTCCTTGTAGTGAGTCGCCCACCTGATACTGGTGACCTGGCTACCCGTGTCGATGGAGTTCAGACGAGCACCAGTAGTCGAGTTCCAGAAGTGAATCTGCCTGTCGTTGGACCCACCGCCAGTAGCAAGAAGGTTGAGCTGCCAAGGGCACCAAGCAAGGGCCTTGACGGCGGCGTGGTGGTTGGTCTTGGTGTGCTTGGGATCATTCAGGCTACGGGCGTCCCAGATGTTGACGAGGTTGTCGTTGCCACCACTCGCAAGCATCTGACCGTCAGAGCGCCACTCCAGGCCGCAGACCTCGTGGCTGTGGCCCGTCAGCTCGGCGACATTGTGATCAGCGACGCGGACATCGTGGTTGATGATAAGACCGGAACGGTCACCGGTGGACAGGAGGTGCTTGTTCCAACCCATGACACCGACACGCGACTGATGGCCGTGCATACTGCGGAGCTTAGTGCCATCCTCAACATCCCAGATCTGAACCTCGCCACTGTCAAGGCCTGCAGCAACGTAGGCACCATCGCCGCTCCACTTGACTGAAGTGACATACGTATCGTCCGCAGTCTCGAAGAGGGAGCTGACCGAGCCAGAATCAGCAGACCAAATGTAGACAGCACGCTCGAGAGCCACGGCGACCTGGTTGCCGGCGGACCAGTCAAGGAGGTTGAGGTAGTAGTCGTCGACGATGCTGGGGGCATCGAGGACCTTCTCGGGGGCTGAGGCAATGCGGCGGCGAAGCTGGCCGCCGACCGACTTTAGAGGACGGTTGTACTGCGTACGCAGATCCACGGGCTTGGTGGACTGCGGTGCGGCGGGCTTGAACTCGAGAATGCGCGAGCCGATGTTCATGTCGCAGGCTTGAGCAAGAGAGTCCTGGTAGGCAACGGTCCTGGGTGAGGGCTTCTTGACTGTCTCTTCCTCTTCCTCTTCGTCCAAATTGACGCGACCCAGAGCCTGGGTCAGGTCGTCTTCCGTCACACTGGAACCGAAGATGTTGAGGTCGTTGGCAGCAGAGGCCAGCACAGCGGAGCCCTCAGCGGTGCTCTCCCTCGAGGCCGGGCGGCTGTTCTCCCCACGCTTGGAAATCCTCGCTACGTTGACGTTGTCAATGGCCTCAGTGGTGAGGCGCTGGGGGATGAAGCGGTCGGTGGGGTTGCGAGGCACGCGGAGGGTCGACTTCTGGGGGCGCGACTTGACGGACGAAGAGGACTTCTTGGTCTTCTTGCCAGTAGTTGTGACCGGGGTGGGGTTTCCGGATCCCGTAAGCGCGAAGTCGGAGATGCCAAGGTCGATCTTCTTGCTCCTGGGGGAGTCGCGAGCGATGTTGGACTTGGGGACGTTGGAGGTCTGGCGGCTTCGCGACGACGAGGCGAGCGGCGAGGGGATGTGGATGGAGTCGTGCTTGTCTTCCTGCAAGACCAGCTTGCGGATGGGAGTTTGGGGCGAATCGTTGCGGGCGCGAGTCTGTCTCTTGATGCCAACAGGAGTAGAGGGCGAGCTCATAACCAGGGGACAGGCCATGGCGGATTTGGTGGTAAATCGGATAACTTTTGTTGTTTATGTTGGAATGCAAACGCTCAAAGATGCAGAGAGGATTCTGAAAGGTAACAGTGGGTGTGTTTGGACTGTAGATGGTAGATGGTGGAGGGAGAGGGCGGGCGAGGGTGGGCATTTTTATTTCGCCCTTTAGGGAACTCTGTTTGGGAGTTGGCACAGCAACTGCGGCTGGTCCCTGCAGCGACGTTTGCGCGGGCAGGTGCGGCCCGATGACGGAAGTCACGTGCGCACCACCCAGGAATAACCTCCGGATGCGTCTTCTCCCCCAACTTCGCCAGCCCCGAGTCAGGCCCAAGGGATGCGAATGCGAAGGCTGTCGAGTGCGCCGGGGCGGTTGCGCCTTCCGTGCCCCACGCTTACGCCGACGTTGTAGCCAAATCTGCAAAAACGCGCATGCAGCTAGCTCAAACCTCGGCCTTGTATGCTGTCTTTACATCCGGACAAGTGCTTCACTGTTGCAATTTTTTCCTGCTCCGCGCGCTTGTCTCAGCTGCTCCATCGCCATGCCATCGCGCTACTTGCTGGTGTGGCGGACGTCACGAGCGCCAACGAAGTGGTTCTTGTAGCCGACCCTGGTCAAGGGGGAGGCAACCCCCTTCGGCCTCTCCGCCTCTCGGCCCTGTGGATTTCCGTCCACTCTCTACAATACCCACCCGTGCCAGCAGGCGTCATGCAGACGCCCTGCAGCCGAGAAAAAGCGTCGCCGTCTCGCCGATATGGGATGTGATTGGCAGTCGTCGGATTCCGGCATGTGCTCTGTATGTCCGACTGCGCACAGGCCCTGCCGGAAGTAGATGACCATCCTCTTACAGGAATCGTGTTAATGCTGAACTAGCTCTTGTCCAAAGCTTGTTTGAGCCCAGCTTCGTCATGCTCGGCTTCTCTCGGTGATTTGAGCCATGCTGGTGGGACGTCGAGGAAAGCCACATAAAGCGCACTCGCCCGCACTGAAAGTGTCACCGTCCCGCATTCCAGCCTGCTCTCGCAAACCCGCCAACGCCTTGAATCCCCGGAGATCCCTAGTATTACAGCTATGTACAGCCGCATATGGAAGATTACATCTGCCGCCAGTTCAAGTCCCCTTTCTCCTCCTTCACCTATGGTAAAGCCGCCATGCACCAAAAGCCCACGGAGTGATATTTGGCCTTGATCCAAAGCAAATGATTCGGCATACTAGAAACCTCAAAGCCGACCGTGCGGAGGGCCAGGTACAGGTTTGATGGGTCTCTCACCCATGTCACTGGAATCACGACTCCTGATCGTCACCAATCACGAGACAGCTGCTGCGTGGTTTGAGGCCCCAACCAGACGCTTCCAGGGCTGTGAACGACATCGTTTGGAGTTGATGTCACTCACGTAGAACTCCCAAGATAAGGAAGCCACAGCTCGAAGAGAATTACCGGTCCATCGCGACTTGGCGAACGCCGATCGGGCGCCGATTCTATCCGGAAAAGTACAATCCGACCAGCTAGCCGAAAAGGACATCCCGTGGAGGAGAATTCTTCAACATGGCGATTTCCATGGAGTTGGGTTCCCTTTTTACAACGAAAAAGGTCGAAAGAGCTCGGAATTAGACAAAAAAGACCCGCCAAAGCAACACTTGCGTAGACGCCAATCCAGGCTTAAAAAGTGGCCCTCAAAATTCCGACATCGAAGGTCCATCTTGATGGGCTGTTCCGTCATGACGCATGAGTGATGCAGCGAGCTTTCCCGGTCCCGGAGCGAAGCTTGATGCAGAAAAGCCCTGCATGGATTGAAGCTCACCCCTCAGCTGGCTCTCTCGCACCGCCTCAGGAGCTCTAACGTTGCTATTGATGCTGGTACGGGTATGCCGCGTTTGGATGGTATCCGGGAGGATAGCCGGATGGACCGCCCATACTGGAAGGCTGCGGAGGCATCGGCCATTGTTGCGGTTCATGTTGCATGTACTCATCGTAGGGGAGCACACTCTTGTCCCAAACATCCTGCCCCCTGTCAGTGAAGGAATCTGAGAAAGATGGGACAGGATGTCTACTCACCCAGTTTATATCAAATGGTGGAATCTCCAACATGCCTTCAAGAGGAAGAGCATCTACAGGGGCTACACTGTATCCCTGAGTGGCGACTGGTGCTGCTGTTTGTGTAGGCAAGTACGCGACCCCAGGACCGTTGGATGGAACGACCGGCGGCTGACTATACTGCTGAGGAAGTGTGGTAACTGCACACGTTAGCAAGTTGTTCGTACGGCGATCTCGAACCGGGTACAAACATTGTTGAGACATGTTCTCATCTCCGCATTCCTGTTCCATGCCAAACTCTGCCGGAGTTGCCTTCAGCTTCGCCAGGATATGACGGAAAGCTCTAGCAGCTTTTTTGGTGTCATTCGCATCAATCAAGTTGTCCCCGTACGAATCCCAGATATGCGTCGCGTTCTCCAGAGCCCCGAACATTTCTGCACACGAGAAAGGCCCTTCGCAGTAGCTTTCCGGGTCTTTGATCCTCTTTTCGCGATTCAAGTTGATTTCCAAGCAAAGTAGCATGGCGGCGAGGAGGAAGTCGTGGCTTGTCAGGGATCCGTAATACCAACTACAGCGCACCAAAAGACCTCCAGGTTGACATGCCTGGTAAATCATGGCTTGAAGTTCAAGCAGTGCCAAGGATGCCTCCAGACACGCTTTTCTCGAATGTTCATAACGGGGTTCATGGTGTGCCTTCGCCAAATACGTGCGGTGCAGAACACAGCGCGTCTTTTGGTATAGGAGTTCCAAGTTCAACCGGTTCATGATGACATCCGGCGTCTCACCCACCGATTCCTCCAAAGGCTTCATTTTGTACGCCAATGGCATTTCCGAGTGGATCTCTTCCAGTTTCCCGTCTAGATCCATGATCTCAGGGTAAGTTGGAGGTGTGACCGAGTGTGCCGCATCAGCTGCGGGAGCAAAGACGGAGAGAAGCTTTGCCTTTTCAATCGTGTACAGAATGATGGTCAACTCAGAGTCAGGCCTCTCCGGCGGCAAGTCCGTCATGTCTGGCGACAAGTCTTCACTGTGCAGGTTGCGAGGCAGCCTTGTGTCACTCTGGAATCCTCGGGCTATCGAAGGCATGCCCAGAGAGAATCCCAGCAAAACATCCAATCCGTAAATGAGGTACCAAGTCCGTCTCCGCATCTCTCCATGGAATGGACTGATTCCATAGTGGCTCGGGTCTCTGTGATAACCCATTCTCAGGGCTATTCGAATGACGGTTCCGAAGATGTGCCAAACATCCGTCGGATTGCCTCCACCCCCACTACCAGAAAGAAACTCGGCTGCGGCATAGAGCATCACCGTCTCCAATGACCACGGCTTCGGTCTGGAAAAGTCTCCGAGCACTGCAGCAGATGCGCAGAGGTCGTGGTATCTCGCCGCTTGCGTGAAGACTGCTTCTGGTGACTGAGGGTGCATTCCGCTGGCCGGTACGCGCAATGAAAAAATGGAGGACAGACATAGAATGCCGTATATGAGGGCAATCCAGATGGCCGGTGCCGCTGACGGGTTCTGCCAGTGCCGCTCGTACTCAAGCCGGAAGGACGGTTCATGGAACATGATTGAAGTTGGGTCTCCACCCCGCAGGTAGTGGAAGACGAGCCTGTCGACGTCGGCCTTTGGGGGCAAACTCTGCAGGAGCTCTCTCTTGCTCAATGGCTTGGGCGAGCCAACGATGAGCGTGTAGCGGTGTGGGAGCTCCGTGTCAACCTCGCTGTCCGGCTTCTCAGACTCCTGTTCGTCTTCTTCCTCAAGGGCCAAGAAGCTTTTCACTTCCTTGATCTGTTGGTTGGCAAATTAGCCTCGCGCTCGGGCCCTCAGGCAGGCATAAGGAGGCTTACATCGTTCAGGACGGCCATCCAGTGGGAGCCGCCCATGTAGGTGGTTTCCTCATCGCTGATCTTTAGGGCGCCGAAGGCGCTAGGAAAGCTGAGATCGTCGTCGCCGGAGCTAGAGTGGGTTTTCGGGCCGTCGGAGGCGGTAGGGTGTTCAGGAGAGGGCTGATCGGGAGTAGGCAGACGGCGCGAGGAGGATTGCTGAGGGTCCTGGGGACTGAGAGCTAGCGTGCGGGGGTCCTTGCCGTTCATCAGATCGACAACGAGGCTCTCGAGGTGACGGATGCGGCCGCGCATGTCCTTGGCCTTGCGCGTACGGTCCTTGGGCGGGGGCGGCACATAGGTGCAGTGAGCCTCGCGCGAGCGCTTCACGCACTGGTCGCAGGCCGGATGCTGGCGGTTGCATTTGAGCTTGCCTTGGCGACACGGAATGCATGATAGCTGCGGGCGCACCCGCGTCACCTTGGTGGGCGGCGGCTCGAAGTGCAGGATGCGAGCGGTGTCGTCGCCCATAGTAAACTCCTTGCCGAATGGAATTGGACGGAAGGCGCGATTGTCTCCGAGCGGCACCCACAGCTCGATAGGCGACGCAGCTCTCTCCACACAGGTCGCAAGGAACAGGCTCGTGCAAGGGAAGCGCAATATCGAGGGAAGGTTGTTCCCGTCCTGGCGTTGTGAGAATAAGCGGCGCGCGGATCGGGCTCCGCGTTTCCACGTGCGCGCGCCGACACCCCTGTGCTTCTTGAGGTCCAAGCCGTCGCTTCCTCTCTCCGCCTGCACATCAAGCACATCAGCCTGGTCGCTTGTGGCCGCCGCTAGCTAACTGCGCCGTCCACCTGATGTCCCGCGCCGCCCGCTGAAGCTGAACCCTCCGCCGACATGTTGATGTCACGCCCGCCCGCTCTGCTTGCGTGCGCTCCAGATGTCGAGCTCCCCGCATGCTCAGGTGGCACACGAAGCCGTCCCTGAGTCCGCTTTACCGCATTCCTCGTCGCTACCCGGGCCCCTGCAGCACCACCTCGCCAGCGCGTCGCCCGATCAGCCCGCCGGCCTCCAGTTGCCAAGCTATGCATACCAGCTCGATGTCGACAGCGCATCCGGCAGCAGTGGCGACCACTTCCACTCCGACGCCGATTCAGCTCTGGGTTCGCCGGGTGCCGACTCCACAACGACCTCGCTCAACTCCGACGTTGTGAACTATCGCTACGAGCATGGCCGTCGCTACCACGCTTTCAAAGAAGGCGCCTACTGGTTGCCCAATGACGAAGACGAGGCGGACCGCCTCGACCTTCAACACCATGTCTGGCGTCTGTCCCTTGACGGCGCTCTACACGCCGCCCCAGTTCCGCCCAATGTGCAGGATGTCCTGGATGTCGGAACCGGCTCTGGGGTGTGGGCCATAGAATTTGCGGACGAGAATCCCTCAGCCCAGGTCATAGGCACTGATCTATCTGCCATCCAGCCCGAATGGGTACGCGGACCCTCTGGGGATACTGGCCGTGGCTGACTTGATATAGGTGCCCCCGAACGTGACCTTTCTTGTTGACGATGCTGAGAGCGACTGGTACTTTGACGGCAGAAAATTCGACTTCATACATGCTCGGATGCTCTGTCTCGGCATGCACAACTGGCAGCGCTTCATCGAACAGTGCTACCGGCATTTGAAGCCCGGAGGCTGGCTAGAGTTGCAGGAGGGACAGCTTCCCACGAGATGCGATGATGACAGCGTGACAAAGGATGATCCATTGCAGACATGGGCGATTCTGGTGCATGAAGCAGCCGCCAAGTGCGGCATCGACACAATGGCTAGCGACAAGTTTCCACAGCAGTTAAGGGACCAGGGCTTTGAAAACATAAACGAGCAAGTCGTGAAATGGGCTGTCGGAGCTTGGCCGAAGGGTCAGAAGCAGAAGATGCTCGGGCGGTGGACGTTTGAGAACCTGGGGCGGGGCCTGCAGGGAATAAGCATGGCGCTTCTGACCAAGGTTCTTGGCTGGTCAAGAGAAGCCGTCGATCTCTTTCTTGTTGATGTGCGCCAAAACATGGGCGATCGTAACAAACATTTCTACTGGAAGATGTGAGGGTCAATGGAATCTTTATGCGAATGTCGCTGACAGAATCCTAGGACTGTTCACTACGCCCAGAGACCTCACGGAGATGATCCCTAAGGGCATGGGGATCCTTGTCAGCGCGGAAAGTCCTCGCGGATACACGGGTGCTTACGTATGTAGAAAGCAGAAACATCTGTGCGGGTGTAGCAGCGTTTTTAGACAGCCTTCAATCTGGGTGAGTGCTGAACTATATATCCGCTCGCGCTACCGGGCGGGTAGAGCAACCCTGTCCTTGGGGGAGAGGAACAGAGCAAGGCCAACCGAGCACTTCAGTTCGGTCCTCCCATCCGGGCCATTTTTATCGGCATCGTCGCCTCGCTTGCTCTTCGCTTGCTGAATCAAGGACCTGCGGACGCACCTTGGCCAATGGCTTTACGAAGTGCGGACGCCACCAATGTTCGGCTTGCTTCCGCTATCGGCAGCGTTGCAATAGCAAGGGTTGTCGCTCGAAATTGCCCCACGCTGGGGCAGTCCTTAGCCTACGAGGTTTCTTCGCTTAGCACTGCAACATAATCGAGGGAGCAGCTCCATCGTATACCTTCGTTTCAACTACTTCTTTGCAATGTCTTGGCTGCTCCATGCATGTTTTTTCCTTCTCCTTCCAGCGGGTTCCGCATTCTCACCAATAATCGAGCATGCATCGTCGCTCCAATATCTGCTGAATCCTTCAATTATGCGCGTTGTTTACCGGCGCCAACTGCGTCTCTAAGCCATCTGCCAAGAGATCGGGACTACAGTTCTCTCTCTTCTCTGTCCCAAACGACGAATGTTCATTCGTACTTTGATGTTTCTCTCAAATGTATGGCATCTGACTTCAGACAACTGTGGAGGGAGAATTGCTTTGTAAAAGTTGATATGTGATGTGGCCCCTTTGTTGGTTTTAGAATCATTCAAAAGCCATAAGGAATACAGTCTTTGGTGTTTGTCATGGATCTTAGAATGAGTGCGGGAGATATGGGAGCTGTGAGAATTGGAGGGGAGCGCCCCTAGCTCTTAAACATGTGGGTGTTGGCGTTCTCGATGTTGACAGGTCTTGTGTCATTCAGGCAACCGTTGACGGCTACCTACAGGAACTTCGCGTACTTCACAGGACCACGGCGTACGAAGCTCATCACACCACTGGTCACCGCCGTTGTGTAAGCGTTGAGAGCCACGGTGCGCTTGATCCATCTCTGCAATTCCCCCCACCGCCGACGCGTTTTCCCTCTTAGGGGAGATCGACGCGAGAGGGCAGGCCAAGCGTACAGGACTTCGAGAGAGCAAACACCAAAGGTGCATCTCAAGAAACCGGCCATATCTTCTCTTGAATATTGATACATAGGACAGGGGTGGAGGAACCGTCTATCACGCTCATCGCTCTGCGCCAGTCCCGTTGACTGTATGATTCTTCTCCGATTGCAGGAATTAAGAGTACGAGGAGAAGAAGCTGACCGCTTACACGGTCCCACACAGTGCAACACAAGCATGGAGCAAGTCCAAAGGAAGGCGCGAAGAACGCACAAATGGTGAGGAACAGAATTGGCCGGGGCGGAAAACAAGATGCTGATTTGCTACAGCACCATTTGCAAGAGCACCTCGCGCCAACGCTGCATCAACCTCGGGCACGTCGCCAAGCGCAGCGCGGAGGGCTGCAAGTTCTGGTTCAACATCCGTGAAGGTTGCAACATGCACCCTTACAAAGAAAGCTTCAACCAGCACGTGGATCCTCACGTGTCGCAGAAGCGAGAGGAGCCAGGGTCGACAAAAGATCGGAATGAGCATGCGGGAAACTTGAGGTTCGCTCCCGCCGGAGGGTTTAACGGAAGAGGAAGACGTTTTCTGGGAGAGGTTACGAGGATCTGACGACGAGGAATGTTCCAGAAATCTAACCCAATTGGGAAATAGGTGGCAGCGTTGGCTTCCTGTAAACACACAGTCGCCATTGAGGAAATGAATAAGGGGTTTGACATATCAGCGGGGCGTACGTAGACGAGGTGCGTAGATCAAAGGAGCAAAGGAATTGCTGGCATTGTCCGGGCTGGGGGAGATGGAGCTCCAGGACGCTATGCCGGATTCAGGCGATAAGACCTGAGGGGCTGGCGATAAGGGCCGAGCTCTGGTGCGCAATCCGGGGTGCTGCTGCGCGAGCTATAACAACGCCCCGGCCGCTCCCCCCATACCTCGCGTTTCACTGGTCTGACTTCCTCCCTGCGATAATGGACTCGCTTCCGGATGAGCTCATTCTCTACGTCGCAACTTGCAAGTGAATTCCCACCCACCTGTTGCCCCGCCCGGCTTTGACGTGACCGGCTCCGCTGACGAAGCAGCCCAGTCCTCGAGCCCCAAGACATCATCAACCTTCAGTCCGTGTCCCGCCGCTTCCTTCGAGTCTTCCGGGATGATCGGCTCTGGAAAGCGACATGTTACCAGCACTCCCGCGCCGAGGCCATCCGCCGCCGCCAGCAGCTCCTCTCGCGCATGACCCCTCACATGGCCGAGCTTGCCAGTGCTGTGCAAGAGAGGAGGTCGGTATCGGGCGTGCACAATGAAGATGCTCCGAGCGCCGAAATAGCTGCCCACAAGCTGGCCATTACCCAGCGCGAACGCGCCTTTGCCAATTGGGATCCCTCGTACCCGGGCGAGAGGATCAGCTTCTACGAGGAGTTCATTGCAAGGCATGCTCCTGTTCAGATGAGCTGGCTGCAGCAGGCACGCAATGGCTCCGGCGACCAAAAGGAACCTGCTGAGGCCACTGGCCTTGGCGTCTATTTCGACGAGGGCACCCAGATGGCCGACAGGGTGTTTGCGCCGCTGGATGACGGAAGCATCGGCGTCTGGGACATTGCCGCCAGGGAAAGAAGCGGATCTGATGCCAAGCAAGGCGCCATGGTTGACAGGACCGAGCCAGGGCTTCTGGCGGGGCATGCACCCATCTCGGAGAGCAAGGCTATCATGACGGAAACAGGCGCGGTGGAGTGCGTGAGCATCGACAATAGGCAGAACAAGGGCTACTTTGCCGTCCTCAATGTCCTCAAAGAGGTCGACCTCGATACGCTTCAAGTCGTCTCTGAATCCAAGTATCCTTTTCCAATCACGACTCTTTCAGAAGCACGACACCCAACCCCGGTCACCGTGGGCACCAATATGACGATCCATATGCATGACCCGCGTCAACAGCAGTCTTCGGACGATTCCAACCTGCCAGTTCGCTGTGAACTTATTGGAGGTACCCCGCCGAAAGACAGCTTCAGTGATACCCTGCTCGGACATGTCCCTCAGAAACACGCCGCACTCTCCCAGCCCGGCCCGCTGTCTATCCTTCACCTACCCGACCGCGAATGGGATGGGAACGGTGACATATGGGTAGCTGGCCGTTTCACAAGCCTTCTGAACTACGACAGACGCTTCTTCCCGCGCCTTCGGGGCACCGTTCACTCCGGTGCTCGCCTTTCCTCAATGGCACTCATCCACCACCCTTTCATCCCGCGTAACCTTGGATTCCACAGCATGTACTTGGACAATACACCGCACAAGGATCCATCAGTCACCGGCCATACCATTATCGCAGCTGGTGAATACAAAGGCAAAGGCGCCCTTGAGCTTTTCGGCCTCTCCCCCGACCCGCGCCACACCATCCTCTCCAGTGACACCGGCTCCGCGGTGCGAAATCGTGGTGCCTGCATCCAGAACCGGCAGACGGCCTCGTCTTCAAAGCTTCTCAGCGTGACCACGCACGGCGCACGCCTCGTATATAGCGATGGTGACGGTAACGTCAAGTGGATGGAGCGTGATGGCTTTACGCCTGTCCGATCATTCAACATCAACCCTGACCGCCCAGACTCATCCAACCAATCACAGGCTCAACGGGATGATGGTCCCTTCGACGTTGGCACACTCTTCTCGGCACCGTCCCAGCAGCACGGCGAGGGCGACATTGTCCAGAAGCTTGTTCCTACGCTTTGCCGCAGCACCGTGGACAGCGCGCACGACGCCGAGCTTAACCAGGACGATCTTGTCGTCTGGACGGGCGATGGGCGCATTGGCCTCTTGGGCTTCGGAACGCGTCCGCTGTTTGAGCAGGGTGACTTTGAGGAGAGGGTGGAGACTGCGGAGGAGCTGGCGAGGCGGAGAAGGGAGCACGAGTACGGCCGGACGATGCGGAGGGCATTGGAGAAGCAGGCGGCAGATGTGCGATTCGTGAGGGGGTTGGGATTGGGGAATGGGAGCTCCAGGTGAGAAGTGGGGAAATTCATCAAGGTAATCGGTGAAGGTGGTGCGGGGTTGCGAGCCACAGTGGCACGTCCGGGATGAAACTCTGGCCCACTATACCATAGATGCGTATGCCTTAACGAGCGAGACTTACGATATTCAATTTATAGAAACCTCCGTCAAAAATGTCTCGTCTATCCTCATCCTTGTCTCGCCGATCTCGCATCTCACGCATAAACAAGTTTTCGACTTCTTGCCTAATCGCTATTGGCCCCGATTCGCTCATCGAGGCGGCACGCGAGACCTTTCCCGACCCTCTTCGAGCTCAGAGTTCAGCTGGGTCAGGGACGAGCCATCTCCCAGCCACAGTCGTCATCGCAGCACCATCATACGATCTACACCACTGCGTAGAACGCGTCTCCACCACAGAGACCTTGCTCCCTAGGCGTTTGCATGCACAGTTTCATACGTCCGGATACTTGCTTCAAGTGCCCACGTAGGAAGAGTATAGCGTCCCTGCGTGGGGCACAGAAGAATCAAATCTTCTGCAACCCACCCTGCCACGGGGAACATACCCAAAACTCCCATGATGCCGGAAAGCATCGAAATCTGACATCTCCAACATCTGCTTCATACATATTAAACGATGAATCGATTGTGGACGACGGGTCCCCCCACCTCCGTCTCTCGCGGGCGCAGGAACCAGTAATACCAAGGTTCGAGGTTCCTGTTCCCCGTCCACCTCATGCAGGGACCTGATTCATGCCCCGACATTGCAACCGGATGCGTGGTCGTTCGGCCACCCGTCGATCACGTTACTTGCATGTTCCACTTTCTTCACGCGCATATCAAGCGTCGCGATGATCGTCAGCGCAAAGCATTCCGCCCTCAGCTCGTCAAAGTGGGACGTCTCGCGTGCGGACGATAGAGGGGGGGGAAAGAGGCAAATACACAAACGGGTCAGCGCCGGTCTCGTCGCAACCCCCCACCCACCACTGTCCGCTTTTCCCCTTTATTTCCACAAATGGTTCCTTTTTTCTTCCCTCCTCCCCACTTCCCTTTCACCCGACGACCCAATCGGCTTTCGTAGCAAGGGGGTGCTTTACTACGTAGTACGTGTAAAGGATGCCTGCCACCCCCGTGACTACCGAATTGCGGGGATTAGCGCCGATGGGATCATTCCCGTGCAAGACATTTCGGGCCGGTTGTCGGGGAGAATGGAAGGCCCGGTAATAGTGTTAGATGTTGTTGTTGGTTCGCCGGCCGGCGGCCGGCGGGCTGAAATGGCGTGTGAAGGAAGGATGGACGGATGATGCGGGGGCCAATGATTGTGTGGAGGCAATGGCTAAAATAAAATAAATGATGGGATTCAGCAGTAATGATGACGAAGTAAGGAATGGGGGCGCGGGGATGGGAGAAATCCGATGCGATAGTGATGATGGGGGTTGAACTCTTTGTCGTGCGTGCTTGCTGTACGTCATTTGCGGTCCGTCCGGCGAAGCGGGAAGCCCTTGAACGATCTGCTTTTATTTGGTTCAATAGCACCCAGAAAGGAAAGGTGATTGACGTTTTGCGCCGAAGATGCACACTATCAGTATCATCACCACATAGTTCATCGCCCCTCGATTCGAGACAAATCATGCCGCTAAGCAGGGGATTATGGTTATGAGCCCGAGTTGAGTACGACCGGAAAGTAAATCTTTGAGCCTAAATCAGAGGGACAGCATGCCAGCAAAAGAAAACGTCTGGATGCGCATGAGCCTGGCTCCTCCTTCAATCCTGTGTTGGGATCGTCCAATAACAGTAGTGAATCCTGCATTAAACATGTGTGCATATCTCATGCAGTTGTACCAAACATACCTGCTGGTCTGCACTAGGCTTGCCGCGAGCCGTGTGCCGGCCGGAGATTTTGGCTGTATGTTACACGATTCTCAAAGTACTAACAAGTCTCAAACACCGGACACCTAAAGCCACGTGGGGTCGTGCGTCTTGTTCCTGTATGAGTTATTTGTGGAGTCGACGCAGCTAACAAGCGATACGGCAGATGGAGAGTGGAGACAGAAAAGGAGAGAAAATAAAAAAGGTAGACGAAAGTGAGCCAGCCATACTGCCAGGTATCTATCTCTTGCGTGTCGACATCTAATGGTCGCACACTACAGCAGTAGCGCCGATCCGTACAGCACACACACACACACACACACACACACACACACACACACACGGGACGGACAAAGGGAGGGAGGGGAAGATGCGCACGACAGCCAGCAGCAGCAGTACATACATGTGAGCCACCTGCGCATGCAGCTGGATACGCGCGAACGGGCGGACGCGGACGCGCGGATCAACAAATAGTGGCGCTACCGACGCAGACTAAGCAACGGCGAGAACCGTTGTTGGCGCAGCAAATACGCCACCACACTTGCATCGTGCAGTAGTACTAAACGCGCCTGCAGTGGTGTGGGTTCGCCGGGCGGTGCGCCACCTCGCATTATTGGACCCAAATGCTGTTGAGAGAACTGGGACGGGGGGCAGGAACGGAAGAGAAACCGCCAAACAATGACAGGCGCCAAGATGAATCCAGACTGCAGCCATGAGCGCTGGTGGCGTCGGCTCGTCCATGTCTGCATAGCCACGGCTGCCATGCTGACCTATCAGAATCCCCGGTTTGGGGGGTCCGCAATCTTCGTGCCAGCCGCTGAAGTGTACCATAGTGTGATACGCCTCTGCCTTTAGACTGCTCGCAGCAACAGCAGTAGCTGCGTAGCTACCTATACATCGAGCGCCCTGCCTATAAGACTACCACCATTCGGGGAAATGAAGTGGTCAAGCCTGCCCAGATCTGCCGCAAGTGCGGCTCAGCTAAATTGAATGCTTACTGCAAGATCGGTTACAAGTATGTTCAGGACACAGCAGCAACAAGGGGTAACCCCGCTCGACTGTTTTCCAGCGATGGCGATTTAGCGTGGAATAGGACCGATCGTATACAGCAAAATGTCGACAAACAGAGCAAGGAAGTAACAAGGCGACCAAAGCAGGCAGGCCTTAGCAATCGATAGTGCGTGCAATCATCCAACATGGTGCAGGCCGGATCCGGAGCATGTTCTGTAGAGGTAGTAGTGCCTCCACGTCGGCAGTATACGATCGACATGAGTCCTCGGTGGGAGTCTTGGGTAGCGCGCCTATCACCGGCCATAGTTGAATTGTTAGATCATCGTGTCGGCATGGCCGTGATACATCCAAGGCATAGAAGTAGTCCCGTAGCGCATCGATCGGCCCGCATCGGGCAACGCTCTAGTGGCCAGCGCAACGCGTACCTCTTGGCCCTTCTTGCCACCTTTGTGATGCAACCCGCCCGCTTCCGGAGCGTAGCCCGGCCGTCGCCGGCGAGAGCGTTTGCACCAGCCTCTGCCCGCCATGTTCAAGACAAGGGCGCTATTTGCAGTAACCGCGTCACCCAGTCGTTCGGCCGTATAGCGGTGGCCAACATGCTTGCGGCGCTGGAAAGAGCCTCCTGCGTCCTTGGTTGGTAGCCTAAAAAAAGGAGTCGGATCGGAATTGTTAGCCGCTCGGCAGATTCGACCTCGGCCGCGGTTCGGGACAGGGTAGAGTGACGTTCGCTGACGAGTCCATGCTCTTGAATCGTCCGCCATCGACATTCCAACCTGGTCATCGCTCGCAGTGAGGTAAACATGGCGACCGTGGCAATAACGGACATCTGTGTCCGTCGGAGATGCAACTGCATGTCCCGCGAGCTCCAGCTGTCGGCGTTGCATGACCTGCGAAAGAAAGAGTTGCGGCCCGAGCCTTGCACCGTGCCCCGGCGTGCGTCGGGCTCAAGCATCCGTCGTATGCGATCTGGCGTTAGGAGTCTCCAACTTGGAAGGAAAGACAACAAGAGAAAAGGTGGGAGAGATAACCCGCCGAATTGATTTTGTACTCTGTTCAAGGAGAACCATGTGGAATAAGAAGCAAGAAAAGGAAACTTTTTTGTTTTCGATACCCAGCGTGGCAAAACGAAGTATTAAACGCCTGACCGAACTTCAAATTTCGAGAGGGAATAGCAAGAGCAGAATTTCATCCCAGCATCCCACGCCATATTTGTGTCGCAAAAAAGGGGTGTGCCATAGTGGACCAAGAAAAATGTCAGTGTCTTCTGCCTCGTAAGAGACTAGGAAGGCTCCAATGTACGGAGTCGTGACGAGAGGTATAGAAAGAAAGGAAAGCAAGTACG
Organism: Diplodia mutila; assembly: GCA_022560015.1. Lineage (NCBI taxonomy): Eukaryota > Fungi > Ascomycota > Dothideomycetes > Botryosphaeriales > Botryosphaeriaceae > Diplodia > Diplodia mutila. The sequence continues at coordinate 30,564 of JAFISB010000064.1, read as the reverse complement.
AATGGCAAAATCCCACTCCACAGCAATGCAAACTAGTGACAGCAAAAGCCAAAATGCTTCGTGGAGAGGAGTGAACCAGAGGGGGGAATCTGTGAAGGGGTGAAGGCCCAATGAAAAATGGACGACGCTTGCACGCAGCCTCAATTTCCGGTCCTCTCTTTTAAGAATCGAAGGGCAAATCCAACCGGCCATTCTATGCGCAAAACTGCATCTCAAAAAAACAGGGGGGGGGGGGGGGGGAACAAGTCAATATCGAGCCTTCTATAAAGGACGAAGAAACGCCTCGCATAAGCAGTTCGGTTCGAAAGCATCCATGAAGCGTGGGGAATATGAGTCGTGACACAGCTCGTCTCGCGAGGCAAATGCCTGTGACGACGTCTCGTGCCAGCGGAATGAAAGTCGTCGTATCGGTCGAGTCAGGCGGGTAGCTTAGAACATGCCATCGCCCATCCCTGCCATTCCTGCGCCTGCAACGTTGACGTTCATACCTTGCATGTTCGCAGCGTTGAGCAGGTTTATCGCATTGAGCTTGAGTTCCGGATTGCATGGTGGAGAGTGCGCGCGGTGGTACTTCAGTCCGTTCAGGTTCTTGTACCGCTTGCCGCACGTGTCGCAACGGTACGGCTTTTCTTTCTCCATGCCGACGGTGCCAGGATATGGCACGGAAGTCTCCGGATCGACAATGGAAAAGGTGCCGTCGGAGTTTTCCTTAAGCTGTTGGTTTTGGTGTCCGTGCTGTGCAGGAATCCGAGCGTTAGTGATGGAGATCGTTTAATTTTTTCTGTCATCAGGAGCCCTTCACTCACCTGCTTATGGTACTTCAGACCGTTCTGGTTCTTGTAAGCCTTTTCGCAGCCAATGACCGGGCATTTGAACGGCTTAATCTCCTCGCCTGGGAAGATGCCACCGTTGGCCATGAGCAGTTGCTGTGCGCGGAGCTGCTTGGCGAGCTCGCTGTCCGCGCCAAGCTTTCCTTGCCGCAGCGCAAATTGCAACTGCTGTGGCGTTAGACCTCCGCCTTGCTTGCTGTACAGCCGCTTAGCCGGTTGATCTATTGTGCCATCGAAGCCATCGTAGCCGTTCGTGTTGAAACCCATGTTCCCAAACTCCATGTTGTTGTTGCCCTGCATCATCTGCGCGTTCATGCCCATGGGCAGCCCGCCAAAATAGTTGCCGAGGTCCTGGTCGAACTCGCCGGGAGTGCCCGGCACCGAGGAATCCGGCGTTCTCTGCGACTGGCCAGCACCGCCCAGCGTTGGCGTGTTGACTGAGGACACGGTAGGGTTGTTTTGTAGAGGGAAGTTAGGATGGTTGGTGTTGGGCGTGGTCGGCGTCGATGTCCTGAAAGCCTGATTTTGAACATTATTTGCAAGGTTGATGTTCAGCTGCGGCTGCCGGTCGTTGTTCTGGCCGAATTGCTGCGGTTGAGAGCTGAACTGCGAAGGCGGTCCACCCATCGGCGTCTGCGGGTCATCCATCTCCATATCCTCCAGGGTATCCATATCTTGCACAGTCGAGAGCTGGCTCTTGTTGAAACCGTTGCTCGTGAATTGCTGGTTCTGATTCTGAAACTGCTGAGGCCTGAATCCGTTTTGCTGATTGGGCATTTGCTGGTTCTCAGCCTGCTGAGGATTGATGCCGCCGCCGGAAGAAATGGAATTCCTTCCGCCATTGCTGAAGCCACCCTGACCAGATATCGATGGCCTCTGCATAGTTGCAGACGGTGCAGCGTGGCACTCCTCGAAGTGCTGCAGCAGTTCGTGCAGCGAATCCAGCGTGAGACCGCAGCAGTTGAAGTCCTTCATGAAGTTCGCTTCCATCTTTGGTAGATATGATGAAGAATGGAAGGATGGGGAGCGGCCGAAAGTGTATGGCGACGTACCAGCCATCACGATACTATTGAACGCGAATTAGTCGGGGCAATTGTCGAAAACGGACGGATAGGGAAGGGAATGCCGGGGAAGCGGCCCATGAAATGTGTATGACGTAGCCCGCCCCGGAGACGGCACGGGCTACATACACACCACTCATTTCGAGCACAGCTCACGCAGCTCCGGATATTTGGGAGGGGATTGGAATGGTGGGGGTGGGGAGTTGGGACACATACTCATCTCGGATCCAACTGCCGACGGAGACACCACCCCAGCTCATGCCGTTGAGCAAGCTGCCGGCAGTAGTGCTCTCTCGCCGCGGGCGATCCTTCATGGATATAGGGCGAGCTCCAGTGCCGTAGTATGAGCCAATGTGGCTGATGGAGTCTTGCCGGCCGCCTATGCTCAGGCGGGCATCATTGCCACTCCTCGGAGCCGAGGTCGGCGTGGCTATGGGCTGGGCTGCAGCTCCCTGGAGAGCAGCGCTGAGGGTCGATGTCTGATTCCGCGGCGAGGTCGAGTTCTGCCGGGACGTGGCGATATCCACGGGGCCGTCGATGGCCGCCATCTGTGCCGCACGGTGGGTTTGCTGGTGGTGCGAAAGCGGTGGCTGCCCGATCCCGAGAGGCGGAGGCGAGGCGGGAAGCAGCGGGAGCGTGCAGTCGGCGGCGTCGTCAAACAAAATGTCCCCGTCAAACTCGAGCGGGTCAGCGTGCTGGACGTCGTCGGGCAGGCCCCGAGGCGTGTGTTGCCAGGAGAAGTGGAGGTCCCTCTCCTTCGTGGGCGGCCCAAAATCGGGCTCGGGGTGGCGGAGGACGGGAGTGGTGACAGGAGTGGGGTCGACGGTGCTCTCGCGGTCGCGGTCGGAGGCGGAGGAGGAGTTGGGGCAGTTGGAGAGAGGAGGAGGCGTCTGTAGGGAAGCCAGCTTCTCGGTGGAGCGGCGGACGGCGGTTATGTCAATCGGCGCGCCAGGCTCGGCGTGTGGGATCGGCTCAGTCGGTGGAGCCGCTGGATCGAACCAAGCAGGTGGAACGCGGCGCAGAGCAGTGGCAGGACGCGCGAGCCAGGCCAAATTAACGGAGTGGATGCGGATGGCGAGGGCGGGCGCGGTTAGGTAACTAAGGCGACGGCGCTGAGCAGCGGAACGGTTGACTCGCCAGGCGCTATGATGCAGTCGGCCAATGGCGGCCGGAGCTAACAGGGCCGCAAGTCGGCTGCGGGCTGGCGGCGCTGGGTACGAGACAAGAGGACACGGTGCTGGGCTTGGGGGCGGAACGCTCGCGCATGTGACGGCACGGGAGCTGAGAGGGCTGATGCCAAAAGAGCTGGAGGTAGGTGAGGCACGATGCTGCGCAGCGGCGGCCGCAGCATTAATCACTGCTCTGCATCCCTTCGGCCCTTTCCTGGCGTCGCGCGCGCCACAAGTGGTGCAGCAGGGCTACCGTTGCTGGCGGTAGCCTTCTCGAAGCTCGTCGGAGTGGACTAGATGGGGCCGGGCCACACGTGGAGACGGATCTGTCCTGCTCGCTGCGTGGTGCTGGGGGACACCGGCAAGGCAGCGCGACGCACCCCTCGCTTCCGTGACCTCATGGCCTGCGTGCGAATGAGTCGCCCGCCTAGGCATGCCCGCGCAAGACGATCCACAGCCCTCTACGCCAGCCTCCGCCGCCCGCCTCCTCCACTCCACGTCGTCACCATTGCAAGCGAGCAGGACCCTGAGGGAGCTTCCTCGGGCTGAACAGTGACGCCGCTGCGCTGCCCGGCGCACGACCGCTGCGTCGTTTCGCCCAGTGGGGCACTGCCGGACTTCTCTCCACTACCTGGCGACGACGCCAGCGCCGCGGCCACGCAGACGACGACCGCGGGCGGGAACCCTTCCCCAGAGGGCCGAGGACCCGTTTCCCGCCATGCCCATGGCGCAATAGCCTGCTGGAACCTTTTTGTTCCTGCCCGGCCCTACGGCGAAACGCCAGGCGCGCTGGCGCTGCCCTTTGGGATCGGCCAAGCCCAGCGTCGTCTCTTGTGGGTGCTGCGCGCGCATGCAAGTGCTTGGTCCACCGTGATGATCGCCCTCGGCCGTGCCTGATGCTGTGCTGTGTCACGCCGCAGGGCCGCCGCCCCGTCACCGACCAGAGCGTGCATGCGGAGGCTCGTCGCCGTCCAAATTTCCATTGAGCCCGTCGGAGCGCGCCATGCGCCCCGGCCGCATGCTGGAGGCGCGCGTCGCCAGTTCGCACAGTCCAAAATCGCCGTTGCCGACGCCGGCGCGCTCCCGTTTAGCTAGACAGACTGGAGGCTGGTTGCCCAGGGCGGTCAGCACCTGAACGGCCGCTTACCCTGGTCCGTCACGAGGCACGTGCTGCATCCCACACGCCGGGCTTCGACGACTAGCTCCCTGATTACTGATTCTGTATTGTCATGTTGAGCCTCACCAATAAGCAATACCGCGCTTTCTTCAGGACTATGTGGAACGGCCGGGCCCGGGGCGTGACCGCCTCGTGGGGCCCAACGCCCCGAAATACATAGCCGCAGTACGCTGCCGGGCGGCTATTGTATAACGCGATGCGGCAGCCCACTAAAATGGTCCCTGAAAACTGACCCCGGCGCTGGCGACAAGCTCTGCCAGAGATCCAGCCTAGCCCGCCCCGAGACGCCCGCCCAACAACCGGGCATGCAGAGCCTCATGGTGGTCCCAGCATTTTGACCGTCCGGCCATCCTGGTGAGCCCGCCTTCCAATTTGGGCTGCCAGCGCAGCTCCGCAAATAATACCCGTTACCTGGCAACAACGGACACAAGAAGCCTTCGTGCATACGACAGCTGCGTAATTGGTGCTGGCCTCTCGTATTCAAGTTTGTGCCGCAGCGCCCGCCTGCATTTGTCCTACTCTGCCGCTACTCGAAGCGAATGCGTCGATCTCAACCCTCCGCTTCCATCTCGTAGGCATTCGACTTGTGTTTCGGCGTGAACTTGAACGTTTCAGGCGCCTTGCCAAGGAACATCTCGCTGATTTTGATCCAGTCCTTGTAATTGTCCGACGCCATCAGCGTCTCCAGTTCGTCGCGGCCCTTGAAGGCTGGCGCCCGGTCTTGGATGTTCGGCGGCAGATGCTCCAACAGGCCGATCGGCGTGTATCGGCAAGTGAAGCTGAGCCATTCCATCAGGAAGCGACGAGTCGTGCCGACACCCATCTCGTCAGACCCCCACGTCTCCAGCCCGTACTTGACGAACTTCTCGATGTACGCAAGACGCTCAGATGACCGCTTATCGAGGTACTGCTCCTGCTCGATTTCCTCGAAGATCCACGGCTTGATAAGCGCACCGCGCGCTACCATGACGGAATCAACCTTGTGCTCGTTGATAGCCCTGTAGTAGTCCACATGCGAGTAGCAATCGCCGTTGCCAACAAAGTACACTTTGCCGCCATTAGGCAGGTGCCGCGGATCGATATCCGAGGCCGTGTCAATCACTGCAGCTCTTTCGGTATTGAGTCGATTAATCAGCGCCGCGACCTCTGAGATGTACCCCCAATCGGCCGATCTGGTGTAGCGTTGCTGGCGACTCCTACCATGCAGCGTGATGGCCGCCACGCCGCAAGGACCTTCTCCAGATTTGCGAGCGACCGGGGTGCCAAGAACCAGCCTCTGAACCAACTTCTCCGCAGTAGGTTCGTTGTCCTTGACTCCCATGCGAATCTTGACCGTAATCGGGATGTTCTCGGAGACGGCGTTCATGCCGCGCAGCATCTTGTCAAGCTTTCCGTGTGCATCAAGCAGTGCCGATCCGGCGCCTTGCCGATATACGAGGTCTATCGGACAGCCACAGTTGAGGTCGATAGCGCGAAGGTGGGGTGCCAGGGCGGTCAGGACCTCGACCGTCTTGAGGGCGATCCACGGCTTGTTCCCCGCAACCTGGGCGCCAAACTTGAGGTCTTTGCTGTTGTCATATCCAGCGACGACGTCACCCTTACCGAGGAACTTAGGTGGCGTTGCTTCCGACTCGTGAGCTTTGATCAAAGCCCACTCACTCTTAGCTCCTTGAACCAGCGGCATGCCCATCGCCATCTCGGACCAGGTAACCTGAGCGCCGAGGTCCACACACAGACGCCTAAACGGGAGATTTCCCTGGGTTGTCAGGGGAGCTAGAACGGGAGTTTCCGGGCCATAGTAAATCCGGCGCTTCTCTGACGGCAAGAACGGAGGCTCTTTGTGCTGTGCTCGGATGTCCTCTTTGGCGTCTTTGGCCTCTGCATCGCCGGCGGGCGCAGGGTCCTTCTTCGGGTTTTCTTCATTGAATTGGTTTAGATACTCCAAGTAAGCGTCGGCCTTCGGCGTCTTCCTCTTCTTCTTGCTCAGCTCGATCTTCGCTTGCGGGGAGACGACGTTGACGTGACCGAGCTCGTCACCTAGCTCGGCCTTTGCCTTATCAGCTTTAGCCTTCCGCTCGGGATCTTCGATGAGGACAAGTTCCTGGCGGCCATCTGGACGCGCCACTTCCTCCGAATGGGTGCCCGCCAGCCGGCACTTCCAGCCAGCGGGGCACCAACCTCTGACATCCCAGACTGGGCATGTCGTGAAGGTCGAGAGATCTTCGCGCTTACCTTCCTTGAGGTACTTGCGGATATCGTGCTCGTACTTGCACTTGGCTCCGAACTGGCACTCTCTGGGGGAGAACTCGTTGCTGAAGGCCACGGTGGAACAGAGCTGAAGGGCGTCGCGTTGCTTGAGATGCTCGCGGGCTTTATTCTGGCCCCTCTCTTTGTCCTTCTTTCCCTTCTTCCCTGTCTTTTGCTCACCGTCTTGGGCGGCATGCTTTGACGCTTCAGCAGCGTCATCGTCTGGGTCCTTCTGGGCCACGGCTCGGCCGTGTCTCAGAGAGGCCGGGTCAACGAGATACCTGGCGAGTCATTAGTCTGAGAGGCGTCCAATATGAGCGTCATAGCCCGTGGACTTACTCAGGCTTGATCAGCGCGACCCCCTTCTGTCTATCGCGCCCGTTGGAGTCCGCTTGGCCTGCGTTGACTACGTCAGAGCAAGTCTTCGATGGGCATTGCGATTTCGATTCGCGGGTACCTTTATCCAATTTGAGGCGCTTCGTGGGGGAGCTCTCGAACTCACCTCCCTGACGCGGGGATGCTGGATCAGGTAAACCGTGGCGCTCGACCTTCTCAGCTTTGGTCATGGCCGAGTCGCCAGGAAATGGGGGCTGAGGTGGGTGAGCTGGTTCAGTGGTGACGATTCCAGACGGCGGCGGCACTAATGGGGCCGACTCGTCGACGGGATTCGGCGGGATAGCTGCCGAACTTGCCGGCGCAGGCTCGGAGGGCGGAATTCCGTCTTCGCAAGGCATTTTGCGAGAAGTGAGGGAACGCGTGACTTGAGATGCAGTGTCGACTCGGGTGGAAATGGTGTTGGCCGAACGAGGAAGGATGCCCGGCGAGACGGCGTGACAGAGGCCGCAACGTGACTCGGCGGGTTCTCGGCCTGGGGAACAAGCGGCAGCACGCGAGTCTCGCTGAGCAGCAGGGTGGTTTTCTGGAGTGAAGTTGACGGGTGTCGAGGTTGAGGTGAAAATCTTCGTAGATGCGGAGTCACGTGCAGCGCTATCGCAGCGGGCCAATTAGTAGTCGCGGGCAGGCGCAGTCCAAGCGCTGAGACGGGCACGGCTGGGGAGATGCAGGTGCAAGCAATCAATGCACGTAATCGTAATGCGCCTGGTTCTCCGGTCGGTGGGAGTGGCGAAGGATGTGCAGTTTGCATGGAGGAGCGCCGGCGTGTTGACGGGATGCAGCGACAGGGCTGGCCCGAGCGCCTGTCGCGCGCGCGCACCTACCTAGCAACGCCGTGTTTACACTCCGCCGACTCGTCCCCCCAACACCAATCTCGCACTCCGTCCCCCACTCGACCCCAGGCCCCCAAATGGATTCGCAGAGCCTAAAAAGTGCATCCAGCTACCTCAACAACCTGCTGCTGGCCCGTGGTCTTCTGCGCAATGGCAAGCCCATCGAATTTGCGCATCCGTCCAAGGGCGAGGGCGGAAAGCAAGAGACAATGGCCCAGATCATCAACCTCGTCCACGACCTGATCCTTCGCAGAGATGTACGTCTCTCTCCACATTGATAAATCCGCTCCTCCTGATTGCATTTCCTGTCCACAGCGTGAGCAAGAACAGCGCGACTCTCTCAGCCAGACGCTGCGCGCCGTCCGCGCCGAGAACCAGCAGGCCACCTCCACCCTCGATCGCTTGAAGCAGCGCAACGAGGATCTACAGCGCCAATTGTCCCTCGCCCAGTCGTCCGAACGCTCTGCCAAGATCGCCCTCCGCTCCGCCGAAAGCTCCGCCCGTTCTTTGCGCGAGGAGATGATCCGCCTCAAGACAACCGTGCAACAGGTCCGCACCGCTTGCGCCAACGACGTCCGCAAACGCGACGTGCAGATCAAGCGCCTGAAATCACACCTTACATCGCAGCAAAGAGGAAACAAGACGGGCTTGGTCGGTGCTAGCATTACCATCACCCCAGGTTCCACAGCCAACGGCCCCAGCATGGGGAGGGACGAGGATATGCCCAGTCTCGAGGACGCAGAGTATAGCCTCAAGCAGGAGACGACCGAGTTCCTGACGCAATTGAGCCAGGGCCTCAGTGATGAGAACGACAATCTCATTGGCTTGGCCAGAAGCACGCTTGCAACGTTGAGAGAGTTGCAGGGAATGCCAGAGCTCGGCCACGGAGAACCTGCTCACGAAGATGGCGAGGATGGGGCAATGGCTCATGCTCTCCCTACCTCCTACGAGGCTCTGGCTACCGATATGGACCATGTACTAGAACACCTGCGGAACCTTTTGACGAACCCCAACTTCGTGCCCATCTCAGAAGTAGAATCGCGAGAAGAGGAGATTATGAAACTGCGCGACGGCTGGGAGGAGATGGAGGCCAGATGGCGCGATGTTGTCGTCATGATGCAGGGCTGGAGACAGCGCATGATGGACGGCGGTGACACCATTACGCTTGACGAATTAAGAATGGGACTTGGCCCAGGTAACATGCTTGCTACTGTCGAGGAGGAAGAAGAAGAGGAGGAGGAGGAGGAGGACGAAGAAGAAATGGAAAGTGAAGCAGACATGGAAGACGAGGAGCAATATGACATCGATGAGGAGCCAGCACTTCCTTCCCCGGAGAAGCCTGTGGCTGAAAACAGGAGTACGGACCTCTTCGACATCAAGCTCGATCCTACACCGCACCACGCTCTCCGAGAATCTGACGGCAACATGAGGTCCCCTCGAAAGGTGATTTTCGAGTCCTCGAAGAACAGCACCACTGACCACGCCTTCACGGACGAGAATGCCTCCGAGGTCGACTTGATCAAGTCCGGGTCCCGAGCTAACTCCAAATCGAACTCAAGGTCAGGGTCCAAGCCTTCGTCTACCAGCAAACCCCCGTCCGCACCCAGGCAATTACCGCAGCCCCCCTCCGGAGCGCGCGGCAGACCCACGCCTCGCGAAAGCGGCATCCCACGCAGCGTACGATTTCTCACCCCATCACCCATTGCGAAGCACCACCACTCACGCAGCATCATCCCAACAACAACTGATGACCTCGGAGACGACATGCTCCGCAGTCGCAACAACACCCCAGCATACGTTTTCACGCCTGCAGACATCTACATAGACTAACTTTGGCTTTTTTCACATTGCAGACCCGCAAACGCCGCTCCTCTCTGGAACACGAAGACGAGCCGTCTCCGAAGCTAACCGTGCAGGAGAAGCTCGCCATCGCAGCGCAAGAAGCCGACGCTGCCGCTGCCGCCAAGACTGCGGAGGCGGCGGCGGCGGCGGAAGAAGAGGAAGCAGCCAGGCGAAAAGCCGACGCCCCGGTTCCCGCCGAAAACACCTCCGCCTCCATCGAGGAAAACGAGAACGTCAACACGCGCGCTAGACGGACGCCGCGGAGAAGTAACGTCAAAGGCCGAGCGAGGCGGAGGAAGAGCACCCTCAGCCCCGAGGAGCTCGAGGCGTTGATGGGGTTGGCTGATTGATTGATGAAATCCCATTACGCCGAGAAGACAATGAATGATGAACCCCCGCTATTGCATGGTACGGCGTTCTTCCTCTTTCTTCTTCAATTCTTTATTTGTTCCTTATTTGGAAAGAGGGAAATCTTGGACAAGAGCTTGTATATGGGTGTGATCGTGGGCCAAGGCTCCCACACTAATGAATGATGTTCGAACTTCATACCGTGGAAAGACTCCCGCTAAGGAGGAAATATATCGTCCCCAGTGCTGCTGATGATGTGGCGAACCATTGTAATGTGTCTGAGGAGTCATCCTCGACCCTCTCCGGACGGCCGCCGTTGACTCAAAGGAGGCTGGCCTCCTTGCCTGCGCTGGTGACTGAACACTGTCGCTGAGAGCCGGGCCTCATGAAAAGCATTGCCGTAACCAAATTAACATATCATCGTCATCGTGGAATCTGTCCCCTTCCCCGAAAGTCCCTCCGAGAATTATGCGTTCTCTCAATCAGCCACGACGGCAAGTACAGAACAAAAAGAAAAGCAAATATTTTTGTCTAGCCTCCAGAGTAGAAAAAAAGAAAAGGGGAAAAAAAAAGGTTAGCTAGCTCTGTGAAAAGCCCGTATATGTACCTCTGTCTCCTTTTCCTTTTCATCACCTCTTCTTTTTTAAGCCGCACAAAAGCGAAGTGAGGCTCGCAACTCAGCTACTCTGGTTCCAGGGGCGAGGAGAATTAAAAGAAAGCTACCGCTCTAACGGTGGGTAGAAGCGTCTCGTCCGGACTGAATGCTGTGATTACCCAGAAAATTTTCATGATAGCCATTACTCCAGCAAAACCGTGAACCGTGCCGAGGGTATCAATGCGCTGAAGCCATTTCTGTTCGCTTGCTCCACTGTGAGCCTGCACAAATATTGCAGAGCTGCTTGCTAAGGTGCTTGCAAATGATAAACGAGAAGAAAAAAGTCCAACCGAGAGGGGCAAGGTGGACTGAAGGGAAAGCCGTTTACTGTCAGTGGCCGGGGGCACGTACTCCCTGAAAAATGTAAGTCAGATATGAGAAAGCCACGAAAGTGTTGCAACTTACGAAGAGGAAGGCCAAATCCTGAATGGTCAACTTCGAGAGACTCTTTCCGGCTTCTTCGTCCAAAGCCTGTGTGATTAGATGCTCCTTTTTCTGCTGGAGAGCCATGATGCGGTCTTCGACCGTATGGTGCTGATCTTCAGATCCCATCTTTTTCACCAAAATGCGGTTCACCGTGACAGGGCGGGTCTGCCCGAGGCGGTGAGCGCGGCCAATGGCCTGATACTCGACGTAGGGGTTCCAGAAGGGGTCCAAGATGATGACTTGAGAGGCAGCATTGAGGTTCAGGCCAGCGTTACCAGCCTTTAGCGAAACGAGCATGACGTTGCAGGTAGGCGAATCGATGAAACGATTCACAGCGTCATTACGCATGTCAACAGACATGCTCCCGTCAAGACGGGTATACGCAATATCCTCCCGAGCCATAGGCACTTCGACAATATCAAGCAGGCTGGTAAACTGAGAAAAAACGAGTGTCTTCTCAGTGGGGTCGTTATCCTGGATGCTGCGCAGCAGTCCCATTGTGCGGTCCACCTTAGCGCTGGTGACCCAGTCCTTGCACAGCCGGCTGAAGTAGCGACGTTTGGCAGCAATGTTCCTGTGAGCCTCCCTGCGAAGCTGTGCAAGTGTCTTTTTCTGCTTGGGTGGTCGGTCAGCCCTTCTTTCCTTCCCCTTCGACTTCTTGGGCCTTTGCTTCGAGCGATCCGAGCCAGAGCCCTCGACTTCATCGTCTGGTACAATGAATCCATCGAGGTCGTCCTCTTCATCATCATCGCTTTCTGAATCGCTGCTGGCGTACGCCTCCTCCTTGGCGAATGGCCCCTCTTCATCTTCCGGGGCGTCTGGCATATGAACCTTCTTGAAAGAGTTGTAGTCGGTGATCCTCTTAGGATCTAGCTTTCCACGGCAGTTGGGGCACTTGTAGCCTTCCTCGCCTCGCGTAGGATCGGAAGTGATCCGTGAGAAACACTCACTGCAGGCGTTGTGACCGCAAGGCAGGAAAATGGCTGGATTTTCAACGCCATCGAGGCAAATCGGGCAGCTGAATGCGCCCTCCTCCGCTCTTATACGTGCAACAACGTCCTCACCCAGTTGCATGGCAAAGTCGAGTAGCTCCTCTTCGGAGAGACCCGCTGCCGGCTCGGCGAAGTCCTTGAGAAGGTGGGGATGACAGCAGGCTTGGCGGAGACGAAGCAGCAAGACCAAAATGTGCGAGTATGACTTGCCAACAGTACCTGCCTTGAGATACTTGTTGAATTTGAGCTGCGTCTTGCTTTCGAGTGCCCTATAAAACTCGTCTTGATCCTCGTCAAAGACAACGTGTTCCATATTGATGGTCTTGGGTGGAAGCTCGAAAATAACTTTGCCATCTATCTTGGACTCCTGGGTGCGGCGAAGAAGAATGGCCTTCAGCAAAGCCTGGAGCTTGCGCATGCCATCCTCTCGTATCATCTTGCTTCCCTTCTCAAGCGAAGTTTTGATATCAGCCCTGAAGTTGCCCCATTCGCAGTAGGGTTGAATCCGAAGGAACCTAACAAGCCCGTAAAGTTCGTCGGTTCTGTTCATCATCGGCGTGCCAGTCATGCAGAGTCGGTGAATGGCCTTCAACTCGCAGCAAGCTTTCGAGGTCTTCGTTTCCTTATTCCTAATGTTGTGAGCTTCGTCGAGAATGACTCTGTACCACTGAGAATCCTTTCCCAGCAGTGGGTAGTCTTCATTCTTCGGCCTTGGTAGAGCTCCCTCAAGCTCATCAGCGTCGCGGACCTCAAATTCCCTGATCTTTTCCTTCTTGGTAAACTCCGAGGCCACCGTTCCGTAAGACGTAAGGATAATGTCAAATTGCCGAAGATCCCTGAAGGACTTCTTCTTCGATCCATGGTATGTCATAACACTCAAAGCGTGGCTGCCACCCTTGACCTTTGTCTTGATTTCCCGCTCCCACTGCCGCATCAATGCAACAGGTGCGATGACCAGGGTTGTCTTCCTCATAGGATCTTCGGAAGGCCTTGAAACAATCAAGGACAAAGCCTGGACGGTCTTGCCGAGGCCCATCTCGTCAGCAAGAACACCGCCCTTGTTAGACCCTTCCTCCATTTTCTTCATCCAGGCGACTCCCAGTTTTTGATGCTCCATCAGTTGGACAGCCATACCTTCGGGAGTCGCAAGACGACGCTCAGGAGGAACATCTTCATCCGGGCGAATATTCCCAAGCAGCTGTTTCACAGCCTCGCCAGTCGCCCGCTGGCTATATTGCCCATATCCACCGTAGCGGTCGAGCCACTCCCGTTGACGATCGAGCATGTTGTCAGGAGTTGCATGATTAGGGTAAAAGCCAGATATGTGGCCCATTGCATCGCCGTCTACCGAGTTAGTGAATGAATTGGGATGCATAATGCCACCCTGGAGAGCAGTCGCAGCCGAAGGGCCGCCTCGAGTACGATCTCCATGTGTCCAAGGATTTTCAACAATCTGCAAATAATCCTCGTATTCGTCAATCGACAGTGGGTTGTCTATGGTGCCCTGCAGAGTGTTGTAGATGGGCTGTCCGCCAAATGTGCGGGCAACTCCTGTGCCATATGCCTGCCGTGAAGGAGTGAAGCCACTGGCCTGTTGGTTGTGCCTCGGCGTGAAAATCGGGTTTGCAAGGCGGTTACGGTTGGGGTATGCGGCCATCTCCTGGATGTCCGATTCGGAATCAGAGTCGCAGAGATCAATGATCTCAACTCCCTCGCTATTGCTTTGAGATTGACCGAACCCAGCCCCGCTCGAATTTGACAAGGGCAGGTGATGTCCCGGTCTTGGGATGGACGTCCGCAAAGGGCTGTTTCTGGGATATTCGGATTTGATGGATTGAGAGGGCACGGAGCGTGACAATGCGGCCCCATTCATAGAGGGGAAGCGTTGAGGTGTTTGTCTAGAGACCTGAGCGTTCATAGATTGGGAGGAGACAGAACGCTGAAATGGCGATGGCGCGCTGTTATAGTGTGGAGCACGCAAAGGTACTTGAAATGGCCTGTTCGTGGGCGCGGAGGGCGTGCCACCTTGGAAGGTAGGCGAAGTCTGGTGAAAGTTGGACAAAGCCGGTTGCTGAGAAGGTTGCATCTGGTATTGCGGCTGTTGGCTCTGTGAATCCTGGGCGGGCCAGTCCCAGGCATAAGGACTCCCGACTTCATGGTTACCCTGCTGTGACCCCAAGCCCTGGTGAACCTCACTTTGCCTTGGTGGCTCCAGCATCTGGTTGAGTGAGCTGTGTGCATACCTCACCCCGCCAGATTGAGACTGAGCCTGTGCCTGTGGAGGCCAAGTCTCGTAAAGGTCTGGGAACGAGTCGTTCGAGCTGGAAGTACCCGGAGTGGTAGCAGCAGGACTAGGAGTGGTTCGACTCGACTTGTTCGCATGATCGGCAGCCAGGGTATCGTCAAAGGCCCTCGGGCGCTTGCGGGCGCTCGAAGTAAAAAAGTTGGAAGGCTCGTTAGGCTGTTGATAGACGATATGCGACTGGAAGGGTGTAGTCTGGGCAGACTGGTAGCTTTGGTTCGCAGATGAAGGGCCAGCGGTGCTTCCTTGAGGAGCGTCAAGAAGTGCCTGCAGGTGGGCAATCGTGTTTTCTCTGTCGGTCTTGTCCTGCCAGAAGGTTTCTGAGTCAGGGTCAAGTGTATCGATGAGAATCTGCATGAAGGTTATCTCATCCTGGATTTCTTGCGCCGAGGCGCCGGGACCCAGGCTGCTCAAACTCATGATGGAAGCATGCGTAAAGCCGCTGGGTGAGTCGCTGGGGCGGGTCTGTGGCGAGAGGTGGTTTGAAGCAGAGCGTGAAGACACGCTGGAAGACAGAAAGATTGTCTCGAAGTGCGGGCGGGTGACGAGGGCGCGGCTTCCAGGAAGGTTCCTCGCCCTCGGAACAGGAAGGAAGGAAGTCGGTGGTCTGGCGGTGCCCGCGGGCCTAGGGTGACGCGCTTCGGGCTGGCGCGCTCCAGAGCTCGCACGCGTTGGCGAGGACGGCGGCGCGAATGAGCGACTTGCGCAGCGCGTTTGCCGTGGCGGGAGAAGCCGCAAAGAGCGTAAGGGTGCAGCAGGACGGCGGCGAGGCTGCGGATGTCCGGGCGGTTGCGATGCGGCTCAAGGGCCAAAAAGCGAGCAGCGTGCAGCTGACGGCGACGGGCGACCAATGACGCACACGCGCTGCTGGCGCTGGGTGCTCAAGCTAAAAGCGTGTCAAAGCACCGCCGTGGCGAAGGGCTTGCGGGCAGAGAACCAGCCAGCGCTCTTAAATACATACGGGCCAGCATGAGGCTGGACTGCCCTTGGGGCGCACAGCATGCCGCTGTTCAATGCAAATGCAGCGCCCGGTGAGACCATCTGGGGAGCAGTCGCGCTGCCCCCAGCGCCCGTCTAGCACAGAGCCATCAGCCCTCGCCCGGAGCCAGCGAGGAGGCTGCTCCCAACAGCAGCCTTGCCGGCCAGCGCTAGCCCTGGTGCCCACCCCGGCTTCTCCAGGCTGCCGTGGGGTCAAGTTTCCCCAGGCTGCCGTTGGGCCAAGGCCGCCCTCAGCTCCGGCTGCTCGCACCCGCACGCGACGAATCACTCCCGCGCGCGCCGCTCAGCTGCCCCGTCGTGCAGTCGTGCCGTCACATGCTAATCTACTCGCTGCTCAGGCCTCCCTGCGCGGCCGGACGCGCAACTGGTTGGTAGCGCAGCAAACATCCACGCTGCGAAGCGAGAGCTCTCCACAGTTTCCAGTCAGCCGCGTTGAGCCATTTCCATCGTATTGTATCACTCATCGCGCGGGAAGCAGTCGTTCATGCGCCTTAGAAATGACGATCATCAGCTACTCGAAATTCCAAATCATCCAACTGCCCGGCCCAACATGACCGGGAACAGAGCAAATAAAGAAATCCGAACGGGCCTGGTATACCGCCGAGCTATACGGACTATCCTTCTCTCGCGTGGTGCCCGCCGCCCACATACTGCGCCGCTCGTCGCACACGCGTAACGGCCCGTGTCTGACGCAAGGCGCAAGCCATCGAGATGAGAAGGGACAATCAAGGACCAAGACTGTGCAGCAACCAAACACGACGATCGCAGTAACTCATGCCAAAATAGAAATCAGATGTGCCTTTCGCCGCCCAAAGACTCCGCCGGAATCGGCCCTCCCCCAAGCCTGCCCTCCCATCTTTTTCCCTCCGCCGCCGCAACGTATGCCTTTGACAATGCGCTCCGTTTGCTCCACACTCTACGTCACTTCCGCCACCCTGCCAGCAGTCCCCGGCCGCACTGGCCTAAGATAACAAGCACAAAATCCAAACTTGAAGCCAACAAAACGCAGAGCAGAACATCGGATGCCGGAGTACCAGGAGAGGACGTGCCTTCGCGTCCCATCCTCCAACCCCAGCCAATAAGAAAATTGCAAGAAACCGTCCGCTCCCATTGCATTTGTTGCTGAACGCCAAGTAGAAGACAAAAGGAAATCCCTCCGATAAGACTGTTGTTCCATGACGCGCAAGAGCAAGAAAAGGCAAGTGTCGAGCAACGTAGGTACACGAGAAATAGATAGTATACGCTCGTCGAACATAGGAGATGTCGGGCCGAATGGTTTGCGGTTCTTCCTTTCTTTCTTTCTTGCCGGTGGCGACTTATTTACTGGGCGACAGCCGCAGCGGCGCGACGAAACTCATGTTCCGCACCGGGCACCGTGGCGCATGATGACTATCGATTGTCGCCTAAGAAGTCAAGTCAGCGTAACTGATTTGACTTTCGTGTTCTCACGAGTGAGACGGAGAGGTCATCAGCTACTGTGTGATCTTAGGAGAAGCTGGCTTTCTGTTAGCGACAATCTCACGATATAGCAGACAGGTTGCTCACTCTATCCACGTGATCCGACTGATCAGCAGCCAGTAGCTTCGGACTCTCTTTGCCCGCCGTACCCGTTTCCGTGTAGCCGCGGTTATCCAATTGCGGCCGGCGTGGCGTACCTCTGGGTGTGCCCTGCTGCGCACCGTCTTTCTGTTTCTCTTTTTCGTTATCGCCACCATATCCATCCTTCTCATTCTGCGAAAGCGCCATCCGCTGCCTGTCCTGTTCAAGCAATGCTCCCCCGAGGGTTGCACAGCGGAGGATCGTCTGAATGAGCTGGTTCTGTTTGAGCGGCTTCGAGAGGTAGTCCTACAAGTCGTCAGCTCTAGGGAGACATCAGTCTTCAGAATGGCTATTACTCACGTCCATCTGGGCTTGCAGGCACTTCTCTCTGTCACCAACCATGGCGTGCGCGGTAAGCGCAATAACAGGTGTCGGTGTGAGATGGTGCTCGCGCTCGTACTCTCTGATCTTGGCCGTAGCCTCAAACCCTCCCATCACCGGCATTTGCACGTCCATCAACACAATGTCGTACTTAGTCTTCTTGATCTGTTCAAACGCTTCCAAGCCGTTGTTAGCAACGGTGACGATGTGGTGGTACTTCTGCAAAATCTTAACGGCCAACCGCTGGTTGACAGCGTTGTCTTCTGCAAGAAGAATGTTGAAGGACTTGGACTGGTTCGAGATGAGAGGTGCGGCACGACCATCGAGTGCTGGAATCAGTGCATTGCCCAAGTCAATGGGAAGGCAAGGTGTGGTGATGAAGCTCGAAATGCCATCTTCCAACGCGGACTTCAAGCTGATGGCAACGCGGGGCGTGACCATGACCAGCGGAATATACTTGAACCTTTCCTCGCCACGAAGCTTCCGCGCAGTCAAGTTGCAGTCAACAATGACACAGTCGTACGCATGCTTGCCAGGGCTTGGGATTTCAGACAGAGGGGTGTTTTCGTCCGTATGAATGACGTGCGGACGAAGATCGAGGGCTTTGAGATGATTGACGATCTCTTCGCCGTATCCGGTCTTTCCTTGATCAATGAAAAGAACCGTATGCTTGCTGTACGGCGAAAGCTGAGGCTGGATGGCGCTGATGTCTGGGTTTCCGAGCCTCACCTTGCAGGTGAAGTAGAAAGTGCTGCCACAGCCGAACTCTGACTCAACCCACATCTTGCCACCCATGAGAGTGACAAGCCGCTTGGAAATGGATAGACCAAGACCCGTACCACCAAACTTTCTCGTCGTAGAGCCGTCGGCCTGCTGGAAGGTGTCGAAAATTAGGTTGAGCTTGTCGCCGTGGATACCTATGCCAGTATCGGAAACAGCGAATTTGAAGATGTACTGGTCGGGTTTGCAGTCGGTTTGGGGTGCCATTGAGATGGCAACCTTGACCTCGCCATGCTCCGTGAATTTGATTGCGTTGCCGACAAGGTTGAGAATAATCTGCCTGAGCCTGAAAGAGTCACCAATGACATAGTCAGGGACGGAGCTGTCGACCTGATACGCGAGGTTGAGTCTTCTTTCGTTGGCCCTAGACGAGAGCGACTTGAGAGCGTTGAAGATGGTACCACGCAGAGAGAATGGTATTTCTTCCATGACCATGCGGTTTGCTTCGATCTTGGAAATATCCAGGATGTCGTCGATGATGGTGAGGAGCTGACCGGCAAGGTTGTGAACGATTGTGAGCATTTCACGCTGCGAGTGCGTAAGATCCGTGTCGAGCGTCAACTGCGTCATGCCGATGATGCCGTTCATTGGCGTTCGGATCTCGTGGGACATATTCGCCAGGAATTCGGACTTGGTCTTGTTGGCTAATTCTGCAGCTTCCCTTGCCGCAGTGTTCCTTTGGATACTTTCTCTCAAGCTTGAAACCATCTTGTTGATCTTTCGCTTGAGTTCGTCCATTTCACCGGCAGCTTCAACGGTGATTTGTGTGAATTTTCCATCTGTGGCAGCCTGCGTGATGTCCCCGAAGGCCCTCACTTGCGAAGTCAAGTTCTGAGCCATGGTGTTGACGTCTGCTGTGATTTCCTTCCAGCGCCCGGTGATGCCTTCGACCTCGGCTTGACCGCCCATTTTGCCGTCGACTCCGACATCCCTCGCGACGCGTTTGACCGCAAGAGACCACTCGTCCAGTCTGGCCACCATGTCGTTGATGGTGTCCTTGAGCAAACGAATTTCTCCTTCTGCATCGACGTGCACACGACGTGTCAAGTCTCCTCGAGAAAGTGCGCTCGTGACGTCTGAAATACTGCGCACCTGAAGCGTCAAATTCTGCGCCATCGTGTTGACATTGTCGGTCAAATCCTTCCATTTGCCCTCGACATTCTCGACTTCGGCTTGACCTCCAAGCTTTCCTTCGGTTCCGACTTCTCTGGCGACCTTGCTGACCTGGTATGCGAAATCGTTCAAACGGTCTACCATGGTGTTGATAGTGATCTTCAGTGCTAAGATCTCTCCTCTGACTTCTGCTTTGATCTTTTTACTGAGATCACCTCGAGCGACCGCGGTTGTGACTTCTGCAATCTCTCTGACCTGAGTCGTAAGATTATCGGCCATACCGTTGACGTTTTCTGTTAAGTCTTTCCAGGTACCCTCAACACCATGTACTCTGGCCTGCCCGCCGAGTCGGCCTTCTGTACCGACCTCTCTGGCAATCTTTGTGACCTCGTGTGCAAACTGCTGCAGTTGGTCGACCATGGAGTTGATCGTGTTCTTGAGCTCTGCGATCTCGCCCTTGCACTCGGCCGAAACCTTGCGCGTGAGATTACCCTGCGCGACGGCCGTTGTAACTTGGGCTATGTCGCGCACTTGCGTTGTGAGATTCAAGGCCATGGCATTGACGTTGATCGTGAGGTCGTTCCACATGCCCTGGACGCCTTCTATTCTTGCTTGTCCGCCGAGAATACCTTCTACACCGACATCGCGAGCGACCCTTGTGACTTCTGATGCGAAAGAACGGAGTTGGTCCACCATGGTGTTGATCGTTTCCTGGAGTTGTAAGATCTCTCCCCTCGCAGGACGCTCGATCTTGCGACTGAGATCACCGTGGGCGACAGCTGTTGTGACGACTGCGATTTCTCGCACCTGTTCCGTGAGATTGCGTGCCATGTCGTTGACTGGAAATGATTAGTAGCGACTCTATTCATCTGAGAAAACTGAAGCCTACCGCTGTTGGTCAACTCGGCCCAAATACCGTCGACGCCGGTCAGGACAGCCTGGCCACCGAGGCGACCCTCAGTACCGACCTCTTTGGCCAAGTTTGTGACCTGACTGGCAAAATCCTGAAGCTGGTCTACCATGGTGTTGATGGTTCGCTTGAAAGTCGTAATTTCGGGGTCCATCTCCTTAGCGTGAATCAAAACCTTTTTACTGAGATCACCGTGTGCGACAGCCGTAACAATGCTACCAATTTCCCGGAGGGCCTTCTGGAAGGCCAGATTTGCCTGTTGATGCTTCTGCAGCTCTCGCTTGAGAGCTCCAATGTCTTCGATGCCATGGCCAAATGCCTTATCCTGATCCCGGAGTTGCCGGGTAACCTCGGCGCTGAGGCTGTCGATGTGCTCCCGCTGGCTCTGGATCTGCTCGGCCTGCTTGTTCAAGTGGTCGCGCAGGTAAGCGAGCTGGTCCTCGGTGAGCTGCGCCGCAGGCACCGCCCGCTCGCCAGGCGTCTCCTTCTCCTTCAGCCAGTTTGTAACCCATGAGGCCTGCCTGTCTCGGCCGGCGATCGCGCGGTTCTGAGGCGTCTGCAGCTGGTGGTTTTCGCCGGGGAAGGGAGAGTGCAGGTTGGGCTCGCCGGGAGTGATAGGAAAGGTGTTGTTGTCGACCGTCCGGGCTTTCGCCTCGAGGTACTGGACGCGCGACGACAGGGCGGCGAGCTCGCGCTCGAGCGCCCGCTTCGTCTCGCAGTCAGGGCCGGGTAGCGTCAACGAAGCAGCCTTCCCACCGTTGGCCGCAACCTGACCGGGGAAGGACCTGTCGACCTGGGGATCATGCTGCTTCGCAAGGTTCGACAGGATAGCGACGAGCGCTGAGGCGGTCTCGTCGTGAGACATCGTTGTGACGCACGTCTACAGCGTGGTTCTCGCACCGTGCATTGGGCCAAAAAGTCGCTGTGAAGTGTGGTGCTGGTCCGCGGACTTGGGGAGTGTGAGGCTGCTCGTACGACGGCGGGGAGCGCAGGCTTGGGGACAGATGGGGACGGGTGGCAAGGCGGTGCAGGAGGACACCGCTGGAGGGAGGCGGAAGAGGATGCGGGAGAAGCAAAACAGCCCTGGCCCAAGGTGAAGGGACTTTGCAACGGCGCAGCGCACGAAAAAAGGAGCGTGGTGGAGAGGCAGTCGCAATGCAGAACGCTCCGTCTGCACTCGATGGGCGGCGGCCTGCCCAGAGCCTATCTTAGCGAATCGAGCGCCCCGGCCGACAGGGGGCTAGCGACAAAGGTTCAACGCCGCCGCGCTGGCTTGGGCCAATTTCTGACGTAGTGAGCACGCCGCCCAGCGACACGGGGGACGTGCGCGGGCGCGGGCGGGCGTGCTGGCGGACAGCGACAAAGGGAAGCGTGGCTAGGCGGCGGACGCGTGCCAGGAAGGCCCTCGACAGGCGCGCCTCGTGGCCGACAGTCCCGGACCCGCGATCTGAGGGGGCTCGCTCGCGCGGGCGCGGGCGCGGGCGCCAGGACGGGCGAGGGTGCTGGCTGCAGTGGCGCGCCGGCGCTGCAAGCCGTACGTACAGGGCTGGCAGTTAAGTGGAAACAACTCTCCGCGATGCCCGCCGCGGCGAGCCCCTTTCTACAGTGTAGAGTTGCAGTTGCGCAGCACCCATCGTCGATGCTGCAGCCGCCTGTGTAACGGCGACCGGCTTGAACGCCGCCCACACTTCCGAGCAGCTCACAGACACAGGTGTCCAGGCGGGCACCCAAGGGCTGCCAATGACTCGGCGCGGGCGCTGGCAGGCGGGCATGGGAATACGAGCACGCGGCGAGGCGGCACTGATTCGCTGGCGGGCCCCGAGCGTTGCGCGTGCGCGCGCTCGACGCCCGCTCGCGTCGCCGCCGCAGCGGAGGACGCACGAGACGCAGCCAAGGTGCGGTGTTTGCGACGACGTGCTGTGCTGCTCCACCTCACGCTCGGTATTGTAGACACGAGTCTGCGCTGCTCGTTTCAGGCGCTGGCGCGCAAGTTAAGCTCGCCGATCGCAGCACCCCGACGGGTTAGCTCTCAGCATCGCTGCCTCTGCAACAAGGTTTCAGGGTCTTGCGCCCGCCCGCTAATGCTGGCTGCCCGGCTTCGCCTCGCAGGTCGGGCGCCGGAAGCCACACGTGCGCGGGCTCAATTTCTACCTCAGCGCGACATGCCCACACGACGGTGAGGAGATCTGCCTGCCAATCTCACCGCACCCAGTCTCAACCGCGAGCGAAGATCAAATCCCACCACAATCTCGGCCCGAATCGGCGTCTGACCCTGCGTCCCAGAGCTGAGCCGGCTGCGCCTGCACACGTCTGTGGGGTGGCGCGGGTGGGTTCCCAAATCCAGGGAAAATTCGACAGCCGGCACCACCCGCTAGATAGCCGCCTGGCGTGGGTCGCGAGTGCGGCGCTGCAACGCCGCTGTGGACGCGCAGCCGGTGCCCGCCCGTACGACACGCTATGCGGTGCTCGGAAATAAACAATCTCTCGCGGTCGCCCCGGACAGCCATGGTGGCTAGGATAATTCTCGGTGTCGCCCTCTGTTATTACTGAAAAAGATCGATCCGGGGAGCTAGGACCACGACCACGTAGATCCGGCAGGTGACCTCCGTTACAGGCCCTCTTGCACCAGCCGCTGCGTAAGGTAGCGCCGCCCCGGCCGGTCGCCATGTGAAAACGGTGAGCCCGCCGGTGAGCGTGGGAGCCGCCAATCTGCTGCGAGAAGTCGCCCACTCCATGTCCCTGCCGAATCCGCCAGCTGCCCACCGCCCGTTGCAAGGGAGTCAGGTGGGGGCAAAGGGTCTTATGCCGGCCATGCGGATTGGCGGATGAGGCATGATCACTCCAGCACTCCAGCACTAGGCCACCGCCAAGCCAGATGGATGCTTGATCAACGGGCAGCCCGTGGCCTTGCCACGAATGGTTTCGGAAGTCAGATTTGAAAACCGTGAGCGGCTCTTTACTTAGTATTTCCGGTCGGATCACGACCGTGGCTCCCATTGGAGCGTATATTAGCTATAGTACGCGGGGGTATAGATGCTTCCTTCCTTCTCGGACGTGCCTTCGCTCGCGACGCTGACGACGGGACCGAGCGTCATCGCCACAAGAGCCTCATCTCTTCATTTCCTCACTTTCTTGGCGTGCTTCACGAGATTCTCAATGACACCCTCGAACGCTTCCTTGTCTCCGATCGCGCTTTCTTTGCGCTTGCTCCAGTAGTCCAACACCTCGTTCGCCCGTCGCTGCAATTCTTGAAGCGTCCTGACATGCGCTTCAAGCTCCTCGGCCGTAAAGTTCTGGAGCGCCGCATCCGTAGTGGAGCAGAGCATGGTGACAGCCGTGACATCGAACTCTGGTGGAGGAGGCGGTCCACGCCTTTTCCGCTCCGTTTTCGATGAAGACGAGTTGACCGACGTCGACGAGTCGTTGCCCTCTTTCTTTAACCGGGACACGGTGCCATTGGCACGCTCATCGGAAGACATGCGTGGAGAGCGATCTCCAGGAATGTTGACGGAGGGGAGTACCAATTTCTTCTGCTTACTGGCAGGAAGAATTTCATCGAGGTCGACTGGCACTCCTAAGGAAACAAGAAATAACCGCCTGATGCGGGAGCGGACCCAGTTCGGAGGCTGAAGCGGCGGCGGGGCTACTAATTGAGCCCATAAAGACAAGCTTCTTTCTGACAGGAGGGAAGGGTTGACCTCTTGCTCTATGGTCGGGCGGTCGACAAAGGAAGATTCGAAGACCTTATCCACAAAGGGCTGGCTGGCACTCACAATATCGGCCAGGCTGTCAAGATCGTCGAAGTTGGGAATTGGCTGGTGCGACATAGGCGTCAGCGCTTTGTTGCATGTTCTCATCGGGTTGCAGATGTCTCGATTTAAAAGCACATTTTTGAATAAATTCTCGTTACTTACAAGTGAAGGTAAGGGGTCGGATACAGGAGGCAGAGGTGCAGGCTCTTCAAAAGCATTGGCGGTTTCATCTTCCGCGTTCTGGAAGCCATCATCGAAATCACCAAAATCGTCTCCGAAGTCCTCCTCCCCGCCCTCCTCAAAGTCGTCAAAGTCATCGCCGAATTCATGATTGTCATCCGCAGTTGTTGTTTCCTGAACCGGATCCGAAACTTGCGACGTTCCGATATCCTCCTCCAGTTTGTCGTCGCCGGCGGTGGCGGGTGCGGCGAGAGTTTCGTCTACTTGGTCCGATCTATCAGAGGCAGTTGGCGATCCTTGTCCCGTCAATGGTTCGTTGACGAAACCAGAAAACAGAACTCTGGTAACTTACCTTTGGGTGGTTCCGGAGCCTTGAGGACGACGTCAGGGACAGCATCAGCCTGGTGGCTTTCGTATGCGGCAGTTCCAGGAACTTCGCCATAGCTCGGCGTATCATCGACCTTTTCGACAACCGTCTTAGGGATGGGCGTGCCACCGGGGGACAGCGGGGTGGTAGGGCGGTCCGATACGCTCAGCCTTGACGTGCTTCTGCTGCGACCGCCCTCCGGGACGATCTCCACTTCGTCCGGCACTGCGTCCTGCGTTCTCATGTTGTATGCCGATGTACCCGGCACTTCTCCATAGCTAGGCTGATCATCAATCTTTTCCACGCGTGTCACAGGGACAGGTGAGGCTGCCGAGGATCGGTCTGCGCTTGACTTGTTGCCCTCCGAGGCGTCAGAGAAATGGTCATCTCCGTCTGAAGACTCTGCCAGGTATGTCAGTCGGTGGAAGACGGCAAAGCAGAGCAGTGCACGGGATGGGTGAGGTGCATGAGCTGAGGGGTTGATTGAACCAGGCAGCATGAAAGAGGCCGAGGGCGGAGCGGCGAGATAGAAGGATGCGTTCCAGCATCGCAGTCACAGTGACTGCGTTGGCCAACTGCGCGAGAGCAGCAAGTGCGATGCGCCGACGCCTGTTGCGAGGAGCTCATGGAAAGGGCGGGGACTTACCTAGCTCATGTGCACCAGCGTCCTGCAGCTCCACGCTCTTTCGCGGAGGTTCCAGCTCCGACATGATGAGAATACGTTGGACGTGTCGTAGGCGGTCGTTTGGACCAACGAGGCTCGTTGGATTTGAAGAGGGAATAGAACTGAGGCTTGAGGAGTAGGATGGCCGACGTATGTGTACTGATCAGCCTGGCAGCGATAGTTTGGGGCAGTGATCGCCGGCCCGCCGGTATGGATTAAGTCTCGATCCGTGCCGGGGTTGTTGCCAGCTCTGGCCCGACCAAAACACGCTCCAGCACGGAAGCTGCATCCAGCAGCACCTCAAGCGCCAGCGCCCGCCCCAATTCCACCACACCGGTCCACTGCGCATCTTGCTCTCGCGCACCCGCCGCGTCGCCGCTCGTCGCCGGAGCATTCGCCTCTTCACGCCCCGCCCCGCCCGCCTTCGTTGCGCCGAACCCGCAAGCGCGCATTTCTCTCTACCACCTCGCTCAACTAGCCATCCAGCCCAACATGTCCAACGACACCTCCAAGGACGCGCCGAAGTTTAGCTTCGGCGGCGCCAACTCAGGACCTATCTTCGGAGGAGCAAACTCCAACGCGTCCGGTAGCAGCGTGTTTGGCAACAGCACTGGCAACAAGCCTGGTGCCAGCGGCGGTGGCCTTTTTGGCGCGAGCGCCGGCCAGGGCTCATCCGGTACACCTGGCGCCTCGGGATCCAGCTTTTTCGGCGGTGGCGGCACCCCGGCTTCGTCTGGCGCATCGCAGCCGTCCCTCTTTGGTGGAGCTGCCGCTGGCAGCGGTAGCGGCAGTGGCAGTGGCAGTGGCAGTGGCAGTGGCCTTTTTGGCGGCGGAAGCAGTTCGCCATTCAAGACTGGCACTACCACACCTGGAGCTGCCCCTTCAACTACACCCGCAAAGCCCGCTTTCTCCTCCTTCGCAGGTTCAACCACTCCGGCTGGCCCCCCTCCTGCAAGCTCTACCGGCGGCTTTTCTTTCGGCAACCAGACCTCTGCGCAGTCGACAGCCAGCCCTTTCGCGCTCGGTGGAGGCAACAATGCCGCCAATAAGCCTACAAGCAACTTATTTGGAGGTCTTGGAGGCTCGTCGAGTAGTGCTGCTCAGTCCACTCCAGCCACCGCTGCGCCGCCCAGTGCTTCGACCCCGACGCAGAACCAGTCCGGCGGAAATTTGTTCAGCAGTATGGGAGGATCTACGGGCAACAAACCGGCCTTCAGCATCGGTGGCACTGCATCCTCTACTCAGCCGGCACAATCTCAAGATGCGGCCAAACCGGCAGGCTCTGGGTTGTTCAATCTGGGCTCCTCAACCGGAAACAAGCCCTCCTCGCCCTTCACCCTCGGGGGCGCTTCTTCGGGTCAGTCTACGTCTGCGACGCCGGCAGCACCTTCTCCATTCGCCCTAGGCGGTGGAAGCTCACAGCCGGCGAGCTCGCAACCTGCAACGACGACCGCTTCGACCGCTTCTGAAAAGCCAAATCTTTTCAGCCCTGGTGCTACCGCGCCCGCAACTGGTGGTCTTTTTGGCGGCGGCGCCAAGGACAGCAACAAAGAAACGGCTTCTGCCAGCACAGCCGCACCCCAGACTCCTGCTCCCTCCGGTGGGTTCAGTCTGTTCAACAAACCTACCGAGACACCTGCTTCCACAGGCACTGGTCAGGCAACACCAGCTGTGCCGACTCCTGCAGCCCCAAGCGCCTTCAAGCTGGGTGGCACTACGCCAGCCCAGAGCTCTGGCACCTCACAGGCCTCGACTACGGCGACTGCCGCTCCCACCTTCAGCCTGGGCTCTACCACAGCCCAAAGCTCCAGCACATCTACCGCGCAGCCCACAACAACGGCTACCTCCGGGACCGCCTCCACCCCGGCGCCTGCTGCGGCAGGCAATGCCAATCTGGGTGCATCTACCATAGGCCAGCCGCCGAGTGCCCAGTCGCGCCTCAAGAACAAGTCTATGGATGAAATTATCACGCGCTGGGCGACGGACCTGTCGAAGTACCAGAAGAGCTTCCAGAGCCAGGCGAAGCAAGTCGCGGAATGGGACCGAATGCTCGTGGAGAACAGCGACAAGATTTCCAAGCTCTACAGCAAGACTTTCCAGGCGCGAAAGGATACCGAAGAGGTGGAGCGTCAGCTGACGGCCGTCGAGAGTGACCAGGCTGAGCTGTCCAGGTGGCTGGACAATTATGAGAGGGAAGTTGATGATTTAATGGATAAGATGGTTGGCGGTCAAGATGGCCTTCAGGGGCCGGATCAGGAGAGGGAGAGAACGTAAGTTTCCCTCTGACCCTACTTTCACCTCACAGCCAAGCGCAGGCAGATCGGATGATGGCTGTCATGGCCGGAGATGTCTGCAAGATGTTGTATGAAGGGGATCGAGCGTTCCTCTTTGCATCTTCTCGACGTTGGCACGGGCCGTCTTTGAGTGCTTTTACTGACATTATCATAGGTACAAGCTTGCGGAGAAGCTCTCTGATCGTCTGAACGATTTGAACAAGGATTTGTCCGATATGATCGAGGAGATCAACAGCGTCTCCGCGACTCTCAGCAAGACGGATAAGCCTGATGATCCGGTATGCGGGAAATCCCTTGATCGACAATTAATTGTCTACTGACGCAATTGCAAACAGCTCTCTCAGGTTGTCCGCGTCCTCAACAACCATCTCTCACAGCTCCAGGCCATCGATTCGGGTGCTGCCGAGCTTCACGAAAAGGTTACCAAGGCGCAGAAGGAGGCTCAAAATTACCGAGTCAATGGCCAGGCCGTCCTCGGTAACGACGCTGCGGACGACTTCTATCGTTCGTTCATGGGCCGCCGTTGAAAGATGAGAAACAGTCTGCCGTCTCGATGTTGGAAGGGATGCGATAGGTACTCGTAGTGAGGGGGTGACTTTTGACTCATGAAAGCCTTTGTCTACGGGCAAGGGTCGCTGGCGTTCATGGGACACGGATTCTAACGGCACGAAGCTTCTGTTCACACTTGGCACCAGTCAGCAAAACGGAAGATGGGTATAAACCAGATGAAGGCAGGGTTGTAGGATAAAAAGGAAACGATTGGACAAGTCATTATTCCTGGGATAAAAGTGTTGCAAATTCTGCTGCCCTTGATAGACAGGACATCAAGATCTGTGGTCCAGGGGTTTCGCTTTGTTCCGAGCGCCAACAGGAAGCGAGAGAGGGGCTCCGATTATGGTGATTCGAAGCAGAATAGACTCAAAAGCAGTAGCTGCATGTACACAGTAGACCTCACTGGAAACTGGGCCGGCGCCGAGTCAGCTACGCGCATGCATACGCATCTACGCGTCACGCGTCACAGACTACTGGCATTGCCCGCCTGCTTGACTACCCTCTACCGAAGGCACTCGGGGCTATTCCCAGCTTCCCCATGCTAGCTACGTCCACCATCTTCTTGCTATCATCGTGGCGAGGATGCGCTCTGGGACGCAGAAACCGGGCACTGCAGATGCAAGACATCATCCAAACATGGCCAGGCGCAGGATGGATCAGTGCCGTACGCGTAGCTCCCTTGGACTGGCCCATAGGCTTTTTTTGGCGCCCCGTTTGCCATGCATCCCCTCTTGGGCTACTTCGTTTCATCCAGCAAGCGCCGCGGCAACAAAAGTCCGCACAGCCCTTTCACAAGGGGAGAGAGTGAGGTCGCAGTCGGCACGGCCAGCCCGTCTTCCCCCCGGCGGGCCGGCCCCACCGTTTTGCTCCTTCACCCACGCCAAATGCGCTTCCGTCGGCCTTTGATCATGCACGTCCCAGGCCCTGGCCGACGATCGTGAATGAATCGTCTTTGCGTTGTCGAACCGCTGTTGCCTTGCCGTTCCCTTTCACACCCCCCGGCTCGATTTCGTATTCTGTCATCAAAGTTGGGCATGAAGGGGAGGGGCACGTAGATAAAGGGCAAAGGGAGCAAAGAAAAGAAAAGAAACAACGCCCAAAGGAGAAACGCGGTCCAGGCATCTGGCACGGGCACACACATGCACGCATGCTCTTGGTCCATTTGTTGTGCTCCACCAACCGCGCTTCCCCGGGCGCTTCTCAAAACGCGGCCGGGCGGGTGGGTCTCGGGCGGGGCAAAAAGATTTCCACGAGGGGAAAGCAGGAAGACGACGAGGAAAAGAAAAATCGGTCATGGGTATCATGCCGAGCAAAGACGAACGTGCGGTACGTGGGAATACGGGATGATGGCCGAGAATCAATTGTTCTCTCTTTCTGTCTACGGATATCACGACATTTCTGGTGTGTTGTCCGCCTTGTTGTAAGAAAAAATTTGCGGCTCCGCTGGCCCTTTGTTGTGTGTTGGCGGTTGATTATGACTGTTGCCTGCTGTCTCTTTCCGGCGGGAGGCGGAAGGAGCATTTGCTTTGTTGAGCAGGGAGATTGATGAGCGGATTTTGAAGGGGAATCATCTCCGCGGATGATTTTCCTTTGTACACGTACCTACGTGGAGGTGGAGCGCAGGGTCGAAGTCTGGGGGAGAGCAAGCAAGGAGCTTGGGTTATCAAAAGTCATGAAGAAGAAAAGAGGGGATCTGTTCAATGCCCGAGCAAGAGATGCTGAAGACCGGGGGGCGCATCACGAACGCAAAGCCGACCCGACGGTTTTCTTTTCTGATGGGGCGCCGCATCCGCTGGATTAAATCCCATACAATACCGATCTCCACAGCTTCCGTCCCTTCTTTCGACTTCTTCCATGCACCGCCGATGCGGCGAGGTGGGCAACCCTCTCCATGGGCCATCCCGGTTCGATGGCTTGCGCCGGCTGCGGACGCGGGCCGCAGCGCGATGGAGACTATGGAAGCCACGTTCTCCCTCGCGCGATGCAAAGTGGAGAATGGCGGTTTCAGACTTGTACCTCACCTCATCTAGCGATGCCACCGGTCAAGCAAAAAGAGTGAAACGCCCCGTGGTTCTTTTTGCTAAGAGGCGCGTTAGACGATTGATTCCAACTCTGGACGTAGGGATGGAAGGAACGGCATGACAGACACCTTTGAATAAACATCCTACGGAGTATCCATAGATGCACAAGAAGCACCTGTGCAGTAGGCGAAAGCTTGTGCCTCTGGAAACCGCACAGCCCGTTCTATTTATACGAACCGGAGATCAACAGTTCTCGCAGGCAGAGCCATCTTCCCAAACACCGGCCGGAGGCGAGTCCGAGAGCAGGTGGGGTCGTGGAGTGTTGCGACAGATAACAGCTGAGGAACAGTTGATCAGGATGTACATGTGGATAGAAAGATCTGCCAAGCAAAGCTTCGGCCTCTCCACTGATGTACTTTGATACAGTGTTGGGCCGGAGTGCAGACAACCGTCTCCTTCACTGGCTGCAACTCGTCATGTGTCCCGGCAGACGTTGTATCACGGCCGGTCACGATGATGTGTCGGCAACATCTCCGACAGACGCAACGGCATGCGAGATAGTCGAGCGGGTGGTTGCTAGGTGTGCGCCAGCCAATTGCATGACGGATCGGTGGCGATAGGCTGAGGGCACGGCGGAGGAAGGAAGGATGGGGGGGGGGGGGGGGGGGGGCACGTGGGGGGGGGGGGGGGGGGGGCGGGGGGGGGGGGGGCGGAAAAAACCCCCCCCCCCACCCGCC